>FLSR01004888.1:1590643-1673813 GCA_900092035.1 Leuciscus waleckii | reverse complement strand
CCATTACAGATTTGCGCAAAACGTTTGCGATATTTTCTAAATGTCGATAAAAAACTATTGTGAAATGACGGTGTTTCCATTAACCGATGTTATGCGACTGAAACTTAATTTTTTTAAGTCATTCCAACAATTATGGCGATGGATGTTGGTAGGTTTACGGATATCCCATCCACCGCACAAGCCATTATTATTAATGGAAGGAGACGTAGGTGTGTTATCTCCGATCTAATGGTAAGGAAAGACCCTTATACTTAGGAGCGGCTGGTGTTTCTGGGTGTTTCTCCCTCATATCTGCTTCGAGGTCTTGTTTGTGGCATTTCTTCGTTGCTTAGAATCGAGCATTTTTCTGCTATTATTTAGTCTTTTGAGGTTTAGAATCCAGTATTCCTGTAATTATTTTGTCTTTTATGAATTTAACAAAAAACTCTGTCTCGTATTCTGTCCAAACATACCGTGTCATCTACGTCAGATGACCTGTAAATAAATGGGAGTTTTTGCAAAATTGAGCATTGGGCGTATTTTCAATTCTGTCACCATATATAGGGCGATAGACCTGTGCTTGAGGTCAACGTCATTGTCAATGTCACTAACGCGTCGTGAACGCTGTACTGTGGCTGCTTCCGGCATCAGGTGTGGACATTGGAGAGAATAAGCTCTGATTGCTTGATTGCCATTCCCTCTCGTATGGTTCGAATCAGCTGCTCTGTTTCTTGTGTGGGTCTCGCACTGCTGCTGTGGCTGCCGTTGTTGTGTGAATGCTCCTGATTATGCACCATCAAATCGTCATCGGAGCTCTCCCTAAAACATTGGGAGTGTTGACTGCTAGTCCGGGCGCATTTCACGTCCTGCCCATGGATAGCATTGCTGCTTTGTTTTGTGTTGATTTTGCTTTACATTTTCTGTTTCTTTTGTTTTTGTTTAAGTTGTCTTTATCTACATTTGGCCAGAAGTGATGCTCTCTGCTCTTCTTTGCCTTTGTATCTTCTAATATAGTTTTTTGCATTTTATTTTGTTGATTTCCATTTTGCAAAGAGCGCTACGCTCTGTCTTTGGGTTTGTTTTGCAGTTCATTATTTATTTTGTGTGGCTTGTTTGATATATTTTCTATTTCCTATGAAGAGTGTTTGTTTATTAATATTAATATTCGAATATATTCGAATATTTATTAATAATATTTTGACCATTAAAATGCCTTCAGTAAGACCTATATTGGTATCAAACTTAAGTTGTATATGCTCTGTCCACCAGAGGGCTTTTTTATTTAAAAAAAAGTTTTGTCAGCATTGCGATTCTCTTTGTACACATATACACTCTATAATAGATGTATTCACGTTTATATACACTCTATAATAGACGTATTCACGTTTAAACACAATTTAAACAACGTATTATTCAATGCATTACTTCTATATAATTATATATTAAGTAGATCAAGCAAGTGGTCAAATATTTAACCATGTACTTATATTAAAATCGCAAACATTTTAAATTAAAACTTAAAATTGACAAAAACAGCCGACTCTCATGGCTTTTCTTTTGCATTTAAATTTTAATACAATAAATCACAAAGAACTTGTTTTTCCACCTCCACGAATGAGACAAGTGTTGTTGTCGCCTTGTTGAGGTAAATTGTATTTTGCCCTTGCTTTACCCCGGTCTTAAAGTAAAAAAGATGACTGTGAAAAAAATACAATAAATTTAATTAAATACATTTATGGTGAGATTACTACATTTTATTTAATTAAACACATTTATGGTGAAATTACTAAATTTTCAGGTCAATCTGTGTTAATTTGACCAGAAACATGCGCTGTCACTTTAATTCAGCGTTTGCAGAACAGCAAAAATAGACTCGGTGTGGAAACGATCTCTGCACTGCTGTATAAGCACCGCAACTGGAACGGATCGACGGACTGCAGCTGTGCGCAGTGTGAAAGCTCTAACCTGTTAACATGGGTACGGAAAAAAATACGCACCGCATACGCACTGCAAACGGAGTATGTGTGAAACGGGCGTAACGTCACCTACAGGAGCCCAGATGACCAATAATAGCCTTGCTAATGATCTCGCGATTCACAACTTCACCAGGCGT
Source organism: Leuciscus waleckii (assembly GCA_900092035.1). Classification (NCBI taxonomy): domain Eukaryota; kingdom Metazoa; phylum Chordata; class Actinopteri; order Cypriniformes; family Leuciscidae; genus Leuciscus; species Leuciscus waleckii. The sequence continues at coordinate 1,671,721 of FLSR01004888.1, read as the reverse complement.
GAAAAAGCCTCGGAATCTGAATTGAAAACAATGTTTACAAGCAAACACATTTACAAAAAATAATGCCCATAACAGGTTCGAATATTAAAGGCTGCCTAATATTCGTTCGAATATCATTATTTTTTAAATATTCAACTTATATTCGAATAACAAAGTTAGGAGTCAAAGCCCTATTAGAAGTTAACACTAATATAAACATTATTTTTGCAGAATGAGTGTGTTAGGGGAGAAGGATGCAGCCATTGTTAAACAGCTGGATGCTGGATTGAAGTGCAGCTGGAACTGGTCGTGGCTAAAACTGGAAGGCAAGGTCTCAATAAAAGGGCAAGAGGTGTCCTTTCATCTAGGAGATGTATTCAACAAAATCAACAGGCAGGGATTCGCCAGATGCATTCTCTGCCACAAAGATATCAATTATGCTAACAAAGGCAGCCATGCTCTGGAGGCTCACTGCCAGACGGAAGTTCACAAGAAGAAGGTGCAGATGATAGCTTCCACTCATAGTGTTGCCAGCACCTTCCTTCCAGCATCAGCTAGCCAGAGTCCAGCAAGCCAGAGTCAAGCAAGCCAGGGGCCAGAAACAATCAGGCAGCAGTGCCAGGGAAAGATCCCCGTACCAGTTATAAGCCGCATAGCAAATGCAGAGGTAGGTGGTGTAGGCTTGTTAGTCAGCACAGGCAGCATAGACAGAGTACACTAGCATTTTGAGATTGTTCATTCAATTAAAGTGACTACAAATAAAATGCATTATTATTATTATTATTATTATTATTATTATTATTATTATTCACAATCAGCTCCGGTCACTGGCAGCATCATCACCTAAACATGGAATACACTAGCTTTACAGTAATTACATAATTTGTGTTCTAGGCAATGGTCCTTGGAACCTTGGCGGAGCATTCCATCCCGTTTTCTAAGGCTCCTGTAATTGTTGAGCTTGTCCAGATCCTTTCCTTGGATAAACCAGCTTTGCAGGGAATGAAGCTGTCACGGACGGCAGCTTCATACAAGATGATCCATGGTCTAGGTATTTACATTTTCTTTCTTACCTACTATTTCAGTGTTTTAATTTCTATTTTAGTGAACTGTACACATAAAAAAATTTCCTTAAACTACCATGTTGCTATATATACTGCTATGTTGCCAGAATTACCTGTTGTATGATTTATATTTTACCAATTAGATTATGCATGTGATGTGACAAATCTGTCCAACTTTGTGTAGGGCGGACCTACTCTAAGAGGACCTTTTCCAACATGAAGAGATTTTCCTTTTCATTAAATTTAGACGAGAGTACCTCCAACAACAACAAAAAGGTTGGTCTCATATTAAACTATTGCCATCCAAGTCCTTCTGTTTTTGCTTTAGTGTATGCCCTGTAAAATGTTGCATGGCTAATAAACCTTTTTATGTTGAAGGTCCTCTCCATGCTTGTTTGCTACTATCATGCAGACTTGAGGAAGGTGATAGTGGAGCATTTGGGGTCCTTGGAGATCGTGAAGGTGAATGCTGCTTTTTTAGAGAAGGTGCTCTGTGAGTTCTTTGAGAAAATTAACATCCCGTGGAATAACCTTGTGAGTATGCTGATGGACTCGTGTGCTGTGATGAGGGGCAGCAAGACTGGCCTCGAGACCAGGATGCACCAATACTGGCCCAACCTGCTCGATGTTGATGGGCAAAGAAGTTATCAGAGCCCTTCGACAGATACTTGGAGAAGCTGTTCAGTGATCTCCAGGTTGACATCAGTGGGTCCAGACCAGGTAAACAAAATGTGATTTTTTGTTTAGCACAGAGATTTTTTGTTTTACCTCTGTTGAGCACTCACAGTAGCACACTCAACCTATGTGAATTTGGTATAACCTGAATTTGTCAGCTCTAGTCTAGACCACGGCTGCTGACCCTACTGTACTGTACTGTGGTAAAACTATGGAATGTGTAGAATGTCTATGTGTTTCTTTGAAAATCTTTTTCTGTCTTTTGTCAGGTGATGTACCTCAAGGAGATAGCTATGATTCTAAATCTCCCCGCCTCCAGCCCACAGAGGGGCTTTGTTCCTCATCACTGGCTGTCTGCATACAATGCCAGCATGGCAACCCATGACATGATGCCTGCGTACAAAGTCCTCTATTATGGCTACCTCTCCACTGCAGATAAGGAGCTGTATAGGGAGCCTTTGGAACTGATGTACACAAAGTACCACATCAACCAGGCGGCAAGAGCCAGTATCAAGGTGGTTCAGGAGGAACTCAGCAGGAAAGGTGATGAGACTTGATGTTCCAATCCCTTATAATAATTAGCACTTATACTTGTTATGAAATAAATTACTTAAATTAATTTATCTTTCACAGGCATGACTCCACAAGGCCGTGAGAGAAAAAAGAGGGTATGTAAGAAGCTGTGGCATGAGGAGACGACAACAGTCCTACGGCTCAGCATCTACATGGGTCTGCCTGCATTAGAATATTGATTTTATCCCTATTTAAAATTTTCTGTTGTCTGTGCTATCAGTTGAGTGTTTCATTTTTTGTTAACCAACCTGGGGTCTTTTGAAAGGCACTTAAGTTATTACTTCTGTTACGTCCAAGGACGTATTCATTGTGTGTTTGTAACATATTAAGAGAGTTATGTGCATATGTGTTTTTCTCTCTTTCTCTTTTGTCTTTCCTTAAAGGTGCCCTAGAATGTGAAATTGAATTTATCTTGGCATAGTTAAATAACAAGAGTTCAGTACATGGACATGACATACAGTGAGTCTCAAACACATAGTTTTCCTTTCTTATTTAAATCTCGTTTTTGAAAAACATGAATTTCTGATGTGTAATTGTTCAAGTTCAAGGACAGATAATCTTTCTCTGAAAGTCGTTCAACACTGTTTATGCATCAGTAAATCGCGTTGCAGTGATACGATCTTCATTCACGCGATCAACAGGCTGTCATCTGCTCAATGGTCATCACTGCAATCTTTTATGTGATGGGAATAGATCTAAATACTTAAAAAACTTCTCATGATTCGTTAATCCCGATAGCTGTAATAGTAAAAACTTATAAAAGCTGTAATAGTAAAAGTTTTCCAGATAGCTCTATATGTAATGCCAGATATTTCATATGCAAGCATGTCAGCCAATCACAGCAGTGGGCAACAACACTGAAGTCTCACAGCAGAGATGCCCCTTCAAACATAGTGTTCAAATCAATAGATGAAATCAGGCTAGGAACTATGCCTTTTATTTCTAAATTATAACCAATTTTGATCTAAAAAACATACTAACATTATAAGGGCACCCCAGGAAACATTATAAAATAATAAAATAATCCATTCTACGGCACCTTTAATAGGATTAAGGGCTTCCACCTGTGCTCATCTACTCGTGAGCGCTGTTTGCGCACTGATTGGTGCATGTCCGCAGAAATCCAAAATAAAGCAGCAGAGTGAGAGCAGAGGAGGGAGAGACATCGCTGCGTTTGGGGTTGTTCGGCTCTCCAAGTCCAGACGAGCGGGTTGCGCTCTAGGGTGTATGTTCACAATGTGTGTGAGAACGTGCCTCTGTAGCTTTTGTTATTTATGATCAGTTAAGATTGTATGGGTAACGTAGGGTGGAGGATACCCATTACTTTTCTCCTGTTTATGGATTAGTTAGGGAGTGAGGAAAGTTATATGTTTTTTCTTCTCTTTTTTTTCCTGTTTGGTTTAGGTAAGTTAATGTTACCCCTTTTTTTTGAGGTAGAGGTATTTATTGTTTTCTTTTGAATTGGGCCCTCCTCCCGAGGTAATACTTTTGTTTGGATTTATTTGGAATATGTTTCTTTATATTATTATTTGATCACTCCTGCTGAGGTCAAACAAATAAAAGGCAGACACGCCAATTGAAATTGAAACTTTGTTTGGTTTATTCTGTGAGTCTGGAACTGGAGAACCTCAAGGTCTCTCCACTGTTTTGTTCGTCGTTCCCTTTTAACCCCTAGATTGAGGGGAAGACGTAACACTTCCATTAATTACTTCCCTTACACAGATGTCTCCTAGGGCTCTGAGGGAGATGGTCCTGGAGGATCATATGCTGCTGCCCTCCAAGGAGGTCTATGTGGGACAGGAGGCTGACACGTTCAGGAGCCAGAATCCCAATCATGCTTTAAGTACCCTGCATCACCTGCATGACCATTTTTCTCAGTTGTTTTTGAGACTTAAAATAATTGTCAGTTTTTTGTGTTTTGTGTCAGCTGTTGGTGCCATTCCTAGCAGACGTCAGGAAAGCCTACATCACCACTGCAGTGTACCTCCAGAAGAAGCTCCCCTTGGCCAGTCGACTATGACACCCTGTCTGCTCTGGACCCTCTTCTGAGAGGCCACTCACAGGCAACCATCCAGTTGAAGAGGTAAGAATAACATTTAGGGCCCTATTTTAACGATCTGAAACGAAAGTATCAAGCGCGAAACGCAAGTAACTTTGTGGGCTGGTCTTGGGCGCTGTTGCTATTATACCAGTGGGATAAATGACTCTTGCGTCCGACACAAATCTAAAATGGGTTGGTCTGAAGTAGCTTCATTATTCATAGGTGTGGTTTGGGCGTAACGTGAAATAAACCTGGTCTGAAGTAGCTTCATTATTCATAGGTGTGGTTTGGGCGTAACGTGAAATAAACCAATCAGAGCGACATCTCACATTCCCTTTAAGAGCAGTTCCAACCTGGAAGAGCAGTTTTCTAAACCTGCAAAATAGCACCAGTGAACGTTTGCGCCGGAACACGCCTCCTCTTTGCGCTGAACCGCCCCCGGGAGCGCAAATTTATTTCCTAATTTACCGACGTGCGTCTGTGGAGGGAAAAGTCAGCTGTGTGCGGGTGCAAAATAGGAATGATACATGCGTTGGTGTACAAAGTCAATTGCGCTGGGTGCAAGATAGGGCCCTTAAAGGTTTTTTTTGCCATATTACCAGGTACTTTGGGATTTTTGTTACCTCATGTCCTTACACTGATTTCAAATTCTTGGCAGGCTGAGTGGTATGCTGAGGCACCTCTTGCCAGCAGACCAGGACATCCAGAGAGAACTTGTGCGGTTCAATGTTGACCCGACCGGCCCCAGTTTCAAGGAGGGAGAGAGCATTGTGGAGTGGTGGGGTCATGTCTTTGACAAGCCAGATAAGTACCCCTTCCTGAGTACAATGGTTAAATGTTGCCTCTCCATCTTTCATGGGCCAAGAGTTGAGTCTTCTTTTAGTTTGATGAATGATGTAATTGACCAATGGAGTGGCAACATGAATGTACCAACATTTAATGCAATCCAGACGGTCAAGTACACTCTGCAGTCCAGGGGAAAGACAGCCATCAGCTCTTCAGAGGGACGATGTGAAGTTTGGGGAGGTGGACAGAACACTATGCAAGAACATCAACTCTGCAGCAGCCACATACAAACGCCAGCAGAAGACGAATCAGAAAGAAAAGCAGCAGCAGCAGAGCAAGTATGGCTCCCAAGCATCTGGCAGTGCTCAGCAGGCCAAGAAACTCTGCTGAAGAAGAGAAAAGGGCGAGGCTGAGACATGTAGCAAAACAGCGAAAGTGGGCCATGGAGACACTGGTGGTTCAGGCAAAGAAGAAAAAATTTGATCTGGTTCTGAGAGTATTACGAACTGTAATGTAAATTGTTATCTTTGCCAATAAAATGTATTAAAATCTGAATTACATAACATTGTATTGGCTGTCAATCATGATGGAAGACTAGACAAGTTAAGTTACAGCATGTCCACCATCTCTTGTGGGGGTTATGCATTAACCCTCTGGAGTCTGAGCGTTTTTTTGGGCCCTGGGGGTGTTCTGACATGCTCTGACATTTGTGCTTTTTTCAGTTGCTTATAAACATATTAATGGCAAAGGTGTAAATTCACCTCAGCACATTATCTTATGAGTAGCGCGCTCTGCGAGTGGGTGTGAACTCATTTCAGGGGGCGTTTACCTTATTTTGCATATCACCTCAGCACATTATCTTATGAGTAGCGCGCTCTGCGAGTGGGTGTGAACTCATTTCAGGGGGCGTTTACCTTATTTTGCATATCACCTCAGCACATTATCTTATGAGTAGCGCGCTCTGCGAGTGGGTGTGAACTCATTTCAGGGGGCGTTTACCTTATTTTGCATATCACCTCAGCACATTATCTTATGAGTAGCGCGCTCTGCGAGTGGGTGTGAACTCATTTCAGGGGGCGTTTACCTTATTTTGCATATCACCTCAGCACATTATCTTATGAGTAGCGCGCTCTGCGAGTGGGTGTGAACTCATTTCAGGGGGCGTTTACCTTATTTTGCATATCACCTCAGCACATTATCTTATGAGTAGCGCGCTCTGCGAGTGGGTGTGAACTCATTTCAGGGGGCGTTTACCTTATTTTGCATATCACCTCAGCACATTATCTTATGAGTAGCGCGCTCTGCGAGTGGGTGTGAACTCATTTCAGGGGGCGTTTACCTTATTTTGCATATCACCTCAGCACATTATCTTATGAGTAGCGCGCTCTGCGAGTGGGTGTGAACTCATTTCAGGGGGCGTTTACCTTATTTTGCATATCACCTCAGCACATTATCTTATGAGTAGCGCGCTCTGCGAGTGGGTGTGAACTCATTTCAGGGGGCGTTTACCTTATTTTGCATATCACCTCAGCACATTATCTTATGAGTAGCGCGCTCTGCGAGTGGGTGTGAACTCATTTCAGGGGGCGTTTACCTTATTTTGCATAGATCACCTCAGCACATTATCTTATGAATAGTGCTGAGGTGCTGAGGTCCTCTCTGCGAGAGGGCGTGAACTCATTACAGCTAATTAGATGAGACGGGAGAAACTGTACTTCTCTTTAGTTTCATACAGATTACATTGCAGGAGAATATTTGTTTTGAATGTGAACTGTTTTATTTTAAAGTAGAAATTTAAAGCTTTCTTTAGACGCATGTTTCATGGTTGTGTGATAAGTATTCGCTGAGTTGCAGTTAATTTTCCAGACTTGTTTACGAAAGATTTTTGCGGAGACAGAGTGAGCTGAAAGCGCACCCTGTTTATTTTATTTATTTAAAAATACAAACAAGGTTTTGATGTTAATGTGAGTGTACACAAAAAAAAGAAGACCCTCTATAGTTTATAATCATGTATTTATTTTATTTATATGACCATAAATGACGGATTTTTTTAAGTTTATGTTGCTGCTATGTGGAAAAAAAATCCAGCAAAACGTGTGGGCGCGTTTCTCGACCTCAGAGGGTTAAAATATGGAATATTTAAACATTTCTTACGGGGGAGAAAATTTCCCCCGGACCCCCCTAGAGGGGTAATATCCATCTCACCTTTTTCATCCCTGACCATTCTTCCTTGCAAAATGTCTCCAGTTCAGTCAGGTTTGATGGTTTCCGAGTGTGGACAGCCCGCTTCAAATCATTCCAAAGATTTTCAATGATGTTCAAGTCTGGGGACTGTGATGGCCATTCTAGAACATTGTAGCTGTGTCTGTGCATGAATTCCTTGGTAGATTTGGAACAATGCTTTGGATCATTGTCCTGCTGAAACAACCAACCCAGGCGTAACTTCAACCTCTTGACTGATTCTTGAACATTGTTCTTAAGCCGAGACACTACAGGTGAATAGGGTAACATTTTTAACTAGCAGATATCACCATGAAACTTTCCCAGTTGATTACCTACATTAACACACAAGATGAAAAAAAAAATGTTCAGAGGGATTTTAGGATATATGCTTTCATTACCTAGGAAATCGATTTTCGCCATATTTTTTTAAATTAAAATGTCACATAAATCAGGCCAGGAATGATTTATTAAAAAATCCCTCTGAAAATATCTTCAGAATACTGCTTAGTGTATAACTGGAACGTTTGGTGTACACAGGTGCTACATAGGCTGAGATGTTTGTACTGAAGAATACAAAAAACTGATAGGGAATTTAATACATTTCTATTGGGAAAAATTATGGGAATTAAAAGAGGAGATGGCCATGCTTGCCGCTGCCTCGACCCTGTTCTTGCCTACAAAAACAACAAGCATTCTTTGCAGCAAGCTGTCGCTTGACATGCGGTGATAGATGGGGAGAAGTTTCTGGCCAACCTCATGGGATAGGTAATTTGCAGCATGTCGAGTGTGGCTTTCGGGGCTCTCATCTTTGTCTTCTGACTCCGATACCAACACCAAGATGTATTGCACCTAGTATGCAATGGTGTTTCGTCTGTTGACATGCAGTGGAGAAGGCCTGCCCATATCTCTGCTTTCATTGTATCCAGTGACCCCTGGTTATTCAAAATTGCCCCCCTGTAATAATTTTGCGGTGTTTTGCATTTCTTTGCGGTCAGTTTCCCCAAACCCTTGCCTCCCAATTTGCGCTCGGCACTACATTTTCTGAGCGCTGTGCCCATTCCCTTGTGAGCATGGTTTATGCACTCCAGCTTTACAATCTCATGCCCAGGGTATGGGTTCAGTGACAGTACTTCCTTAAAAGCAGAGCTATCCCCATCTGAGAGCATCTCAGTGTACGGCAGCTGGTGGCGACTGACTGATCTAGCCCATATTCTCTTTGCTGCCTGTTGCTCCATTGCCTTACTAGAACCCTGTGAAATGATTGGCACAGTCAGTGTGCATCTCCCTCCAGCTGTCAAATTCCTCCACAGTAATCTTCCCCTCATTCTTGGCACTTTGCTTTAGGAAACAAGCATGACAATAAGAGGATAATACCTCAAAGTCAATGACCAGTCCTGTTAGAATATCAATGCAAACACCAATGCCATAATGGGAAGTGAAGCCTCTTTTTTGCCATGTTCCATCAAAAGAGACACCAATGTTAATTACAGCATCAGCATCCTCCCTCAGCAACTCTGCTAACTCTGGATCAACGTCTGCATAGGCCTGCCGGATCTGCTCCCTAGTCTTGTGCAGTGACTCCAATCCTCTCTCATTTCCGCCACTAAAATAAAATGCATGTTGTGTCAAGAACTGTTCCTTTTTTGTTGAGTTTATTGAAACGGTACACTTAAGTGGCAAAAACCCAATTTCTTTTGGAAAGAACCAGGGAGTAGACCATGCAGTTATAGCAGCCAATTTGACAAGCTAAATTAAAATAAAATTACTATAAAGAATAAGGCCATCCTATAATGTTATACTATATATATATATATATATATATATATTATACTAACAGATCCATAATTGTGTGTGCGTGTGCGTGTGTGTGTGTCTCTCTCTCTCATTTTATTCTACTGGTACAAATCCATCTTTGTTCTATCCATGAAAATATGTTCACTGTTACAACAATACTATGATAAATGTAACAGGTCATTAGAGCTCCAAAATCAACATCCCTGTCCCATCCCTGTTTCCAAAGCCGACCTGTCACTCTCTTGTCATGCCTCTGGTATGTTTTCAGGTGAAGGGAAGGGATCCCCAACACCTTGCTGACCTTCCTCAGTGCAGCATATCCCATCCCTAATTCATGGGCCAAAAGCACCATGCGGACATTCACGTCAAAAGCGACATCACCTCTCGTCTCGCTTTGCAGCCGTGTGGATGTGTAGACGCTTCGCCTATACCCACTCTCTCCTTTGCAAGTACTGCACTCTAGAAGCAGACTGCTACAAAATCCATGGTTCACTGGATCAATGTTAATAAATAGATCTGATGCAGCACAATTAGGGCACACGAGATCACTTATTAATTCATTCAGACGTGCGACATGCATAATCAGCCACTGTTGTGTCGCACAGTCAGCGGCACTGTCATTAACAACACATTGCCATGAGTGACGCATCTTTGCCTTCAAAAGGCCCACATGTGATTTAAAATATTTAGGCCATCTTTGTCATTTTACATGTGGGCCACTTCAGGCTCAGACACATTTGGTCCGGGCCATAAGAAGGCCTGCAGTGCCGCATCATTGCCTGAAGTGGCCCACATCCGTCTGCTATCTGGGTAACGGTAGAGGTTTAAGCTTAACCTGTTTTTCCACTAACTTGTATAAACAAATGTACTTAAAGGGATGGTTCGGAGTAAAATCAACCTAGGGTCCTTTGCACCATGACCTCGAGCCATTCTGTTTTGGTTGCCGAGGAGTCTGGTTGTCCTGTATGTGATAACTCAGAGTTTACTGGTCCCGTTTCTGATGAGTTTGCTGGTCGCATTTCTGAAATGCCAGGATCCCAGATCATTAATTGGTTTAGATTCATTTCTAGTTGACAGTCCTCACAATTCAGCAGCTAGTGAGTCAGATGACTGCGAAAGTGAAGGCAATGATACTTCAACAGATGATTTTCTCTTATGGCGTTTGAGATATTGGGCCACAACTTTCTCTGTCACTTGTTTCATTAACAGCACTTCTGAGTATTCTGAGGGTTTTTCACCCCCAACTCCCAAAAGATGCAAGGACAGTCCTTAAGAGTCAAGTTGATGTGCCTACTACCAAAATGGGGGGAGGAGAATACTACCACTTTGGCTTGGCAAAGGGACTGCTGTCCCGTTTGAAATGTTTGACCTTGCCAGCAAATTTGCATTCACTAAAGCTTCAGTTCAATATTGACGGGCTTCCTCTTTTTAGAAGCTCCAAGGTTCAGTTTTGGTATATTCTAGCTTTAATCAATTGTGATTACAGTATGTCCCCATTTATTTTTGGTCTGTTTTGTGGAATTGGCAAGCCAAAAAGTGTGTTTGAATACTTAAGCACTTTTGTTAAAGATTTGACACACTTGCTGACTAATGGCATAATTTACAATGGTAGAAAGTTTCAAGTCATTGCTGTTTAGCTGTCACTAGGAAGCTACTGTATATATGGACAAGAAGACGTTCACTGGCCACACGATTATCTACTCAAACCATAAATGAAATTTCTACAAAACTTATGATGCTCCGTTCCTACACACCTGTTCAATTTAACCTTAAGCCCAGGTCACTGACAGAGATTGATCGATGGAAAGCCACTAAACTTCGCTCATTCATGTTGTATACATGCCCATTGTACTCAGAAACGCATTCAAAGTGAGCTGTATGATAATTTCATGTTGTTTTCCGTTGGGATGTGTTTTCTTCTCTCTCCTGGCACCTCTGATGCCATGGTAGACTTGTCTCATAAAATGCTTGTCTCCTTTGTGAACCATTTTGGAGAGCTTTATGGCAGGAATGAAATTGTGTTCACCATACACCAAGTAATACACCTTGCAGATGAGTACAGGCATTTTGGGCCTCTGGATAATGTGTCTGGTTTTCCTTTTGAGAATTATCTAGGACAGGTTAAGCATATGTTGCATAAGCCACATTTACCATTGCAGCAAGTAGTAAAAGAATATCTGAAATCCCATGTGTGCACATCCCAGTCCCATTCAAAGAGTGCATTTTACATAGCCTCCAGTTTGATGGCCCATTGCCTCCTCAGTTTAGCTTAGCTGAACAATACAGAAAAGTTACTAAATATAAATGTCCACTATCCACACAGGAAGGAGATAACTGCATACAGGTCGGAGATGCAATTGCTCTTGTTAAGAATATAATTAATGTGGAAGAACAGATATTTGTACTGTATAAAAATTTCAAACATCAGGAGTCATACTTTTCATATCCCTGCATGTCTTCATTCATAGGGTGTTACAAGGTCTGGCAGATGCATGACAATCTTGGTGTAATAAAATAAATAAACCCTAATAAAATAAATACAGCCACAAGAGCTAGAAAGAGACCTACGAGGGAGCCAGCAATCCACCGGCGACGCTTAGTGCAATACACACAACATGCGTTTGTATCCGGCAAACAGAGCGTATTGCCAACGAGTGCAAACCCTCAGCACAACGTCCACTTATCAGCCTGACGAGGGTAACACTGCTAACAGTTTAACATCCTGTAGACTCGAGCACAATTACAAATGGCCGCAGAACTCACCTCCAACCAGGGCACGAGAAAGACGGTCACTCATTGACGCCAACTTAAAACCGCCACCTTAATATATATAACCCATTGGACTGAGACGCTGATTATCTGGTGTATCAAGGGCGGAGTCACACACACAGAGTGGATGCCACTAGTTCATTTTGAACGAATCTTTAATATGACTCGGGACTACAGAGTTGTCTCAGAGAGTGATTCGTTAATTTTGTGTTGACCGCGCATGCGCAACATCCTATGCTGTCAGTACTGGAAACAGAAATGAGTTCATCTCTCAAGTCTTCAGGTTCGGGTCCGAGTCTTTCATTCTTCCTGTCAGTCCCATAGAGACTATGGTGTCTGTACCGGAAAGAGAAATGATTAGTTCATTAGTTCAATCCACTGCTGAAACTTGGCCCTGGTTTGTCCTCATGGATGAGGTGTTGAGACAGAGGCATTGCACCAACCCCCCTGTCCTCATTGCCTCAATCCCTGAGGACACACCAGGGCAGAGTTCAGCAGTGGGTGCCCACGGTGAGGAGAGAATGCTGGAGAAGTAGAAGTTTTTTGGTGTTTTTTATGTCACTTATTTGTAAAAGAGAAAACTAAGTTATGTACAGTTTATTTTTGTAATATAAGTTAAATGAAATGAGGTAATATACATTATTTTTGGTCATTGTTTATTTTTTTATGTAACTTGATGTGGTGAAATAAAACGGAATAGTTCTGGACATTGCTTATATTTTCAATGACAGGTGTACATTTTTTTTTATAACATTTGTAAAATAAAAATAAATAATTATATACATAAAGAAGGTTTTAAAACTATTTACAACATAAAGTCATGTATATCATCTGACAAACAACATAATTTAAATGAACAGTATATAAAACAGAAGAATTCAGCTGAGCAGGGAGACCCTGGTGATGCTGCTGGACCTGGGTGGCCTCCACAATAGAGACCCTGGTAAGGCCTCCCTGCTGGTGGACATCATCTAGGATGGTCTCCAGAGTGTTTGACTGCATATTTCCACTGTCCACTGCATTGTCTACCAACAGGTTTGCAGGGCTGACTCGTTCAACATAGAAACATCTGCGTCCAGCTTTGCTTCTGCAATGTACTAGGCCTCCACATCATATTGGCTTCCATGACTTTGTTGCCTCAATTGTGAGATCATTGGCTTCCATGACTTTGTTGGCCTCAATTGTGAGTTTTTTTTTTAAAACTGTCTCTGAGCTCCTCTTTAGACAACATTGTGTGCATCCTAACAATGTTGCTGGCCAGCTGGGAGAATTGGTGTTTTGCTGTGGTTCTGTTGGCTTTAAGCTGCTCCAGTGACACTGAATCAGCCATCTCCTATTCCAGCGGGATAAAGGTAAAGTACACTTTAAGGTTCACTTCTTTATTCAATGTGAACAGTGTCATTCAAGATTCTCAGTGTGGAGAACTCTTCCACTTGAAAAAGACAGCCCACTACAAGAATAATTATAATGGACTTCACTCATTGACCTAAACTTTCGCTCTTTTTCCTTCTTTTTTATTTTGAAAGTTTGATGCAGTGTTCAGTCAGTCAATCAGTCAGCTGAAAAACCTTTAAATACAAATACAAACACCTCCTTAAGAGCACAAATATATGCAGTCAAATACAAAACAGGATTTAACGCACACATGATTGAAATGCTTGATTTTAAATTACCACAAAGAAGACCATGTAAGTAAGCAGCAGATATTAAAACATTTAAACAGTAAATAAAACATCATGAACAAAATCCAATTTCATACAAGAAAAAATATATGAACGCTCACCGGATACTTGTTCATTGATTGGAGTAGGCTTAATTCTGCACATGAGGGGACAGCCATTTGTAGCGGTGTCTAAAACCATAGTGGAAGTTATTGAGTGCACTTATTCAATCCCACATTGCACTGCAATACCGAGTGTACAACCGATGTACTCTCAACGGCTGTCCGAACTCGCTCACTCCTTTTCATGCACTCCTTCAAGTGAACAATATTAGTGGACTGGTTCAGGAAGCGGTTATATCTTGGCGTGACATTTTGACTGGTATATAAACCCATGGATTAAACCCAGCCACTTTCCATTTTTAAATAATAATATTGGCCTTCCTCCCTATTATGACCAAATAATTGATTTACACACATTTGACAGCCCCATTTATTTGTTATGTTATACAAGAATATATACCACCAGAAAATACCATTATATTCATATAAATAGATTAGTCTATGTGGAATTTTTTTTCAACCATACATAGTTTTATTTTCTTTATTATTTTTTAAGAATATTTTCTTAGTTTTTATATTTAACTTCATAATCATGTATAATCATAAGTCATTTATTTAATTGATTTATCATTTATTCTGTAATGAGGTATGTTGTTATGGGAAGGAGACGAATGTTCGAACACACTTTTTAATTCTAAAATAAACAAACCCAAACCGAAAGCCACTCATGAACGACTGCCGCACATACATAACCTAAACATAGCATATATAGTCCAGGCCTGGTCCTGTCTTGTTCTTCACTGTCATAGCTAGGGTGACCAGATGAGATTGGCTGAATCACAATCAATCACTCCTTTACGCGTGCAGCAGTGACTGTCCTCACGGCTGCTCTAACTTGCGCTCTAATAATAGGCAAAATAGGCTACAGAATATTTTGTTCTGTATTGACAGGTGCAATATTTGAAAATCGATCATATATATTTTTTTATTACATTTATATCTGCATTTATGTAAAAACTTAAACTTTCAAACATCAAAATGTCATTTATTAATATGTTTTCATGTCAAAATGACATACAAACATCTTTTCCTATTCTATTTTGCCTGGAAACGCTTCCAACACGCTTGCGTGTCGCGTGAAAAATAGGCGTCGGTTCTATTTCCGCGCGGCTCGAGGCGCGCCTGAGACGCGCGTGTCACGCAGGCAGTGTGCAAGCTCTAACGGACGAGTTAACCTGTTAACAGGGGAGCCGAAATAAATACGGACACGCCACGCAGCCAGTGTGTCGCCGGCCTCAACCTCCGCAGACAGTTTTTAATGTTTATAAGACAATAACTACTCAAGATTTTGCTTTAGTATAATTTTCGGGACAATTAGGGCCAGATTCGGGATTCGGGACAACAGTTTAGATTTCGGGACTGTCCCGAATTTTTCGGGACGTCTGGTCACCCTAGTCATAGCTTCTCCTTTTATGCTCCAGAAGCTCCTCCGTTGAGAGATACAAGACCGGTGCAGCGCGCATCATCAATCACGCCACTTCCACACATTTATGTGTTATTATAAATCATTATATATTGTTATTATTTGATTGACAAATTCATCAATTTTACCATTTTATTATTATTATAAGTAATCATTTGTCATTTTACTTATTTACTTGCTCTTGCAATGCTTGCTATTGTTGTTAAATCTTACGACTTTGTGGTTTAAAGGGATGTTTGTCTTCATGGGTAGGAGATAAGAGAATGTCTCCATTTCAAGGTTTTTAACGTCACAGGACGATGTTGTCAAGCAGTGATTTCCCATTGTTTTTCCCACGGTATAATAACACTTGTTGAAATCGTACTGGTCAGACGAAGTCTGAGCATTGAACAGTGTAACATCTAGATGAAATCTGAGCATTGAAACATACACAACTAAGAATATAAAAAAAACTGAGCTCTTTTTATTATCATCACTTTGTCTCCTGATTCTGCTCTTCCCTGGCTTTCACATTCAAACTCTCAGGCTGATATAAGGCTCTTGAGATAAAAGACATGACACTCTGTTGACAGGTTTTGCTGGTTTGCACACCAGACTTTTGACAAGATCCGGCGTCCGGGACTGGATTTGATATTTCTGCTGTGGGGATTCCATCCGTGTGAATTTTCACGTGCCTGTTAAGACTTCCTTTTAGAGTGAAACTTATTCCACACAGTTGGCAGGTGAAAAGGCTTCTCTCCAGTGTGAGTTCTCATGTGGGCCTTAAGGCTTCCTTTTCGGTTGAAACGCATTCCACACTGTTGGCAGGTGTAAGGTTGCTGTCCAGTGTGAATTCTCATGTGGGAATTAATGTTTCCTTTTCGGTTGAAACTTTTCCCACACTGAGGGCAGGTGTAAGGCTTTTCTCCAGTGTGAACTCTCATATGGGCTTTAAGGTTTTCATGATGATCAAAACTCTTTCCACACTGAGAACATTTGTAAAGCTTCTCTCCAGTGTGAGTTCTAATGTGCCTGTTAAGGCTTCCTTTTAGATTGAAACTTATTCCACACTGTTGGCAGGTGAAAGGCTTCTCTCCAGTGTGAATTCTCATGTGGACATTAAGGTTTCCAAGAAGGCTAAGGAATGTGTCTTTTATGGAAGTTGTAAAAAGACTGAAGGAGTTGACAATTGTTCCAGATCTGGGATTGGATAAATTGTCCATATGTGATTGAATATGTAATGAAGGGGTGTGATGAAATGAATTATAAAAAGTACATTGAGACATATGAGAAGCAGACGCTGTGAAGGAAGACAGCCTCTCCCTTGTTTGATGGTCCAAGCCTGACACCTGCTGACGAAGCTTGTGAACTGACAACTTTTGAACTTTATTTAGATTTTTGATATTGTATGTAAAACAATTGTTATAGTAATAATAAACTACTAATAATTGATATAAAAAGAACCAACTTGCCACAAGTCTCTGCTTTAGAAAAGAGTTGAGCTGAACTAAAACACGGAGAAGTTTTCTTCTAAGTTGTAAGTATGGACATTTAAAGTTAGAAAGTGCCAGAAACAGTTCTGTATATATACAGTGTAAAAATTAAGAAATTGAAAGTATACTATCAACGAGTCCTGAAGAACAAACAATAACGATATACGATATTGATTATAAAAAGTTAAACAAAACATTAGGAGAGCAGGCAAATAAAGAAAAAATTAAAAAATATATAGAAAAGATAATTATTTTGAAATTAACGAATCGAGTGCTCTAATCATGCAGGGAGCAACACATGAAGTTATAGAAGAATCTGAATTATCGAGTGAACAAAATAAACAAAAAATAAAAATAGGACAAATAGAAGTAGAAATCTATGATGGATTATTACAAGATACCAGAGGAGGAATGATAGTCCTGAATGGTAATGAGGAAAGCGAAGCTGCACGAATGATTCACAGCATGTTAGGAATACAAGCCCTAAAAGAGATTAATGATGTGAAGGAAATATTGCAACAAAAATCCCCAGGGTCAGTGAGAATAACTTCAGGTGATCCTTACTGGCAATTTATAGCTCATGCGATAATAACAGATAGTAGTACAATAAAAAGAATGGAAAAAGAGATGGAAGCATAATGTCTTCATTAATAAGAATAGCAACTAGTAGTGGAGTGAAAGAGTTGCACATGCCATTAATAGGGTCAGGTAATTTGGGCATTCTGTAAATGCTATGGTTAAAGGAATAATATCAGGAATAATTAGTGATTCAGAGGAAGAGTTCCTGAAAATAAACGTATTAATGAATAATAGGGACAGAGAAGAATTTCGACGAGAATATGAGAAAATTATTGAAAAACAGGATGAAACTATGAACGTCGTTAACCCTCTGGGGTCTGAGTGGTATTTGGGGTCCTTGAGATGTTCTGACATGCCCTGACATTTGTGCTTTTTTCAGTTGCTTATAAACATATTAATGGCAAAGGTATAATTACACTCTATTTAGCACAAACAGGGCTACCATAATATGTGAGCCACATGTATGTACATGTTTGTATTTTTGAGAGAATAATGTTTATGCATGGTTATTGAAAAACTAAAAACTAAAGTTTCTGAAATAAGGCCACAAAACACATACTAAATATGTGACAATTAGACTTTTGACTAATGGATGTCGTCGCCTAGAGTTTTTTCTTCAAAATGATGTGAAAATCATCCTGCCCTTATCATTCACATAACACAATACATTGATTTAAATCTTGTAAAACACTTTTTGTTTGTAAAGGCCATATGCGCAAGGGGCGTCAACCATTCAACATGATGAGAGCCTGGAAGAAGTAATGGAGTTTGATGAGTTAAATTCAACAATGATAAGTGCAGAACATGAAGTGAGTGAAGAAGAACAAATAATAAGGAAAGAAACAAGGCTAAGGCACAAAAAAGGTATAAAAATACAATTGCAGAGAGTAACCAAACAGATACAAAATGACTGGCCAGAAGTTGAATTTAAAGGGACTAAATATAGGAATCCCAGTAGTGAAAAGAGAGATAGAGAATTATTAAGTAAATGGGATAAAAAGTTAATACCTGAAAGGGATCTGACTTATGGCCAAGTGAAAACAGCTAGCAGATCTCCTTCTGCAATACAGATTGCTGAAAGGAAGGTTGGTCAAAATCAGGAAAACAGACTTTGTTCCAAGAAGGATAGGAGTACAACAGGAAAATAGTCATGAAATGGAGAACGTAATTAAAGCATTAAAAAATGAAACGAAAAAACTGCTAAGAGATTTGGAGACGATAAGAGGTCACAGGGCTATAGATAATTTAAACAGAGGAGTTGAAGAAGAATGGAAGTGTGAAAGTGAGACAGATCTAATGCAGGGTGAAATAAGGAGACCTTTGACTCCTGAAGATAGTGAAGGTCCAGTTAGGCAGCTGCAGTTTAATACTCCACAGAAAAGTGAGGAGCAAAATATACAAGTAAAGCTTCTGGAATTAAAGTTAACAAATGTAGTGAGGAAACAAGTGGGTTTTAAAAAATCAGGAGAGGATCATTGTGCTTATACTGATCGTATAATAAAAGCATCAACACAAGCAGGACTAGGTTCTGAAGCGATAACTCGACTAGTGCATACCTGTACAGGTCATGCCAGGGGCATCATGCAAGCCAAAATTCTGGGGGGGGCACAATCTGAGACGTTGCAATTGTTTTCTGACGGGTGATATGGATCATGTTAGGAGGGGTCGGGGTTTCTCCCCCTGAAAATTTTTAAATTCTGGCTGCTAAACATACCATTTCAATGCAGTTTGGGAGGGACATAAATACCTTAACGGAGCTAGCAGCAACCCTCCTCTATCTGAGGACTAAGTTAA
This sequence comes from Leuciscus waleckii, assembly GCA_900092035.1. Classification (NCBI taxonomy): domain Eukaryota; kingdom Metazoa; phylum Chordata; class Actinopteri; order Cypriniformes; family Leuciscidae; genus Leuciscus; species Leuciscus waleckii. Next base: position 1,652,766 of record FLSR01004888.1, on the reverse strand, counting down.
AGTATCTATTTTGTAAGTTTATGTAAAAGACAGGTTGATGAAAGAACTGTAAGCTCAAATTCAAAAGATTTTGAAGTCTACTTCATTAAAGCATGTTTACACACACACTTACTGTACACTTAGACCTACTACACATGATTTTAAAAACAGTACCATTGCAGTTTTTATGTTATGATAATTGGTATGTGACCTAAGAACGATCTTACATTAAAGGTACATAAAGGTGCTGAGGTCTGACTTTGTGGTGCTCTGAAATTAAGTTATTTTAATATTAATATGTGATGAAGGACTTTGAAAGAAGTTTGACAGATTTCAGTGCTGAATAAGGTTAACACTACCCCGTTTATTTGAAAATGGTTAATATTTGACAGAAATGTAAAAAAAGTAATCAAAACCGATCAGATAACGTTACTATGGCTTTGTATGGCAGTAACGTTAGCCAACTAGTTTACGGTTAGACTAGGCTAGCTATCCATAACGTTACACTGACACAACTTAAGTTAATGCTCTGAATTCGCAGCTAATATCAAATCCATAACTATTTGATCAAGTAAAAAATTTCCAGGTCAACCACAAATAATCCCACTACCTTTTAATATCATCCGATAACTAATTCAATGCCGATTTGTTGCTTTGCCCACTTACCACTTCAAGACCATCTGTAAAACATTGCCAGCTCAACGTGCGAGACGAGTGAGTTGCTTGAACATACACAGCAAAGATTCTAGAGCGCTACGCGCGTAGATTTGATATACACAGACACCATATTAGGAAAAAGGGGCGGGCTGATGCATTGCTGATCGATTTATTACACATCCAGAAGAATACATTTGAGTCGTTATAGGCTCTGGTATATTATGGAGCATAATAGTTATAAAGTTGTGACAAAAAAATTATCAGGGAGGAAAAACGTGCCCCCTCACTTTGAATGGGCATGACGCCACTGGGTCATGCAATATCAGCCGAGGCACTAGAAAAAGTTCGGAGTTTAACAGGAGTTGAGGATAAATATACACAATGGACAGACATGTTAATTAATGCGAACAAAGACCAAGTACCGTTGCTCAGTGTTTGGCTATCAATAGAAGATGAAATACCTATGTCAGATAAAGTCAGACTGCTAAGAGATGTGGGGAGGAAAATACCCGGAGGATATAAATTGGTTACGATTTTAAATACAGTTACTAAGAAACAAATAGAAGAGAAACTAGCAGAGTAAGATTTAAATGCTCAATTTATAAAAAGAAAAGAACATCAACCTAAAAGGATACAGAGCAACAGAAAGCTATAGTTGAAAAACAACAAAATGTTCAAATGAACAACGCAAGACCATACAATACCCGTTTCAAGCCAGGTTGAGAGAAACAAATTCAGTGGGCCGAAGACAAGTAATCAAAAGACGGTAACCTGGCAAAGAAATAGTAGTGCCACAAATAAATATAAAAGTGATCGAAAAAATAATACACCTAAAACAAGTTATATTCCAGAAGAAAAATGGGGGAAAATGACACCAGAACAGAAAAGTCAAGTGATACAAAAACGGAAAACCACAAATACAAGTATGAAAAGATTTGGGAGAAATAAATTAATTCCGAGAGAGGAAATACAATCAACGGCAGAAAGAAAAGAAATAAGTGAGAAAGCTGAGAAGTCAGAAAAACCTAAACAATGAAGCGAACTTGGCCTGTTGAAGAAGGGAATCTGTGATGAAAGGGTATTAGAGAGAAATGAAGAATTGTTTGTAAATATAGAGGGAATAGAATTTGTTGTTGATACAGGAGCTCAGGTGTCTTCTACAACAGAGCCATTACAATATACAGATAATATATTAGTTCAAACATATAATGGGAAAATAGAAGAAGAACAAATGGGAGAAAAGTTTGGTGTTAAGATGATAAAAGGTGAAGAAAATTTGCTTGCAGGAAGAGATTTAAAGGTCCCGTATTATGCCTCTTTTCACAAGATGTAAAATAAGTCTCTGATGTCCCCAGAGTGTGTATGTGAAGTTTCAGCTCAAATACCCCACAGATCATTTTTTACAGCATGTTTAAATTGTAATTTTTTGGGGGCTCAGAAAAACGCACTGTTTTAGTGTGTGCCCTTTAAATGCAAATAAGCTGCTGCTGGACGACCCAGGGGGCGGAGCTTCATGAGCTCGCACTCAGTCTCTCAGGACAATTTCATCTCATGGAATAATGATAATATCAGAAACTCTCAGAAACGGTGTTCATTTCGAGTCGGACAATAATGCCTACAGAGTCAGAGTGCTGCATAGAGATGAAACAGGTATAGTTTGTAGTTTAATTACGGTTATTATAACGTATTTGTCATCTGCTTGTATGTATCCATTATTTATTAATAGCCTCAAGTCTGCTGTCTGAATGATGATCAAACTGATGAGTTTAATAAAGTTTATTGTACATCACACAAAAGATGAAGCGTCAGTTTTACTTCAGAAAATCACCGTAAGAGCTGAGTAAACACAGTAAGTTATAAGAAGTGCGCAAGTACATAAACGAATTTCGGTAGAGTTGAGGGAGCATTCCTGTGGGCGGTGTCAGGCTGCAGGGTAGATGAAGTAGGAGGCAAACTCGCAGATGAAGTAATCCAAGGTTTTAATTCACAATCTCACAAAAACAAGGAACAGAGAGCGTGTGCTCAGGCAAAGAAAGCCTAACATAAAACATTGACCGACACTGAACAAGACAAAACTCAGGGTTTAAATACAAGGGAGCACAGATCAGGGAAACAAGACACAGCTGACAAGACTAACGAGAAACCAGGTGATACAAATTAACTAATGAGGGTAACCATGGAAACCAAGGAGTGGCGGGAAAACAGAACAAAGGAAAACATGTGACCAGTGACAAAAACACTCAGACAGAACAGAACTGTGACAGGCGGAGGTTAGTCAAAAAAATGGTTCTAGTGACGTCATTAAAGAAGGAAGTAGAGGGATGTAGTCCAAACGAGCCGTTCCATGTAGGCGACTTCTGTTAAATAAAATATCTCGCCTGGCATTGAACTTTGAGCTTTATAATTTTACAGATATTATTTATGCTCTAACAGCAACATTACACACTAACTAAAGTTTGAAACATGGGATCACGAAGAACGGGACCTTTAAAGAAAATTTTGAGACTAAAAGAAGTTAATATAGAACAAGAATTAAGTCGCATTAAGAAAAAAATTATTGGTAGTGAGGAATCAAAAGATGAATTAATAAAAGCTTTAAGAGAAGCTCCTTGTGGGAAATTTAAAAATGATTGTGGAAAAGTTAGTGATAAGTATGCTCATGAAATTATAGGAGGTATACATAAACCACAAAGACAATATCCAATTCATAATTTAGAAAAAGAGGAATTGAATCAAACAATACAAGAATTATTAGAACAAGGAGTGATCAGAGAAATAAATACTGCAGTAACGAACAGTCCAATTCAATTAGTTCCGAAGCCAGATTTAAGTTTTCGTCTTGTTACCATTTTCGGGCATTAAATCGATTAACAAAACCAGATCGTCGTTATATAATAAACGCCAGAGACACAATGAAAGAATAAGAGACGGTGAATATATTTCCAAATTGGATTTATGTAATGGATTCTGGGCGATCCCTTTGAAGGAAGAGAGTCAAGAGAAGACTGCCTTCACAGTGAATAATAAACATTTTGTATATCAATGTTTACATCAAGGGTATATTAATTCCTCAATAATATTTCAAACTGTTATGGTGGATATATTAAGAGATTTACCAATAGAAATTTACATTGATGATTTATTAATAATAAATCAGAATGAAAAAGAACATGTAATGACAGTGGAAAAAAGTATTGAAACGAATTGAGGAAGCAGGGTTAAAAATAAACATAAAGAAAAGTGAAATTATGACAGACTTAGTAGAATTTTTTGGATTCTGGGTGTCGGCGGGTAATAGAGGCATTACGCAAACAATGAAAGAACGAATAACTGAAATTAAAACACCGGAGAGTGTTAAAAATGTACAACAAATGATGGGACTAATGAATTATGTTAGAGACATAGTTCCCAAATTTAGTCAAAAAGCAAAACCAATATATGCAACAATAAAGGGTAATAAGTTATCCTGGACTGAGGAAGCAGAAAAGGCACTTTGTGATCTAAAAGAAGCAATTTTAGGCTCAGGACAGTTAGAGGGAGAAATTATGAAAAAGAACTTGAGGTAGACTTGGATATAGACGAAATTGGTTATCAATTAATAGCAAGAAATAAAAAAATAATATTCCAATACGAATAATGACAGGAAGCTGGGAAAATCCGGAGAAAAGATTTCTTCCAGTGGAAAAGAAATTAGCTGCAATCAGTAAAAGATATGCAGAATTAAAAGGATTAGCAAGGGGGCAGCAAATAATAATTAATACGGATGAAATGGTAATGGCTCACCTTGTAGCGCGGCCACATAAGGGAAGAATATTTATATTGCAGAATATTAGTCAAATTAATCTAATAAGCCAGCTGCTATGTTATAATATTCTACCTGTGTTTATTGCCCGGAAAAGTGATTGAGTTCCCGTTTACTCACGCGAGAGTTCTGTGCACAGCTCCAGGGAATCCCCGTGACGTCATTCGAATCAGCTGTTTTCACTGGACTTCCGTTTAAAAGAGCGGAAAAAAACCCGGCGTACGGTAGCTACTTTTCAGTGCTCAGAGATTGGCGATCGATCGCTGGATTATATCTCATCAAGCTGTTCAAGACTGTGACTGGAAAATCTTCATTGTGGAATTATCAGAACTTTGGATTATTTGCCTTTGGGATTTCGTCACAGGACAGTGTTGCTTCACATCGAGCTCCCGGACTTTTAGGAATTAGCCGGTGAGGCCGATTCTACTACACACACACACACACACTTACTGTACATGATACGGGACTAATAAGGACACTTCCTCCGCTTATATTACGAGGTATTATTTTTTCTGGATATGAGCTGTATATATACATTTTTGGTACAACTTGGTGTTTATTTTTTATTTTTTTGTAAATACACTTTGGGTTTACCTGAATGGATGTTCTCCGTGAGTTCTTTTTGATAAACATTCAGACATAACATTTAAGAAGGGTCAAGACCGTAAAGTTTTATTTGTGTATTATCACCTATAATCTAGGCTGAGTGTTACATATTGGTGGCCCGTACGGGGACCCTTTATTATTGTGTTTGTTTGTGGAGTTTCTCTTTTTTGTTTAGTGCTGAACTCCTAGGAACCTTGAGCACAGTGCTGAAGGGACCCGCTCTGAGCTGGTGGAAGGCGGAAAAGGTCAAGGTATCGGACTGGAGATCCTTCAAAAAGGCATTCATGGCTGCTTTTCTTTCAGACGATTACCTCTCAGAAGTGGAGGAAAAGCTGAGGACAATGGTTCAGCAGCCAAGACAACGCCTGAGGGACTTCGCATATGACTACCGGGCCCTATGTCTGAAATGGAAACCAGCGATCTCTGAAGAGGAACTAGTAAATCGTATACTTAACAACATCAACCCCAGGGTTGCCGGGTGTATGAGGGGAACAGTCAACTCGGTTGAGCAGCTGGTGAAAGTTGGATCTATGGTGGAAAAGGACCACATGGGAGCCAAAGACTACTGGCAAAAAGTCGGCACTCAGAATAGCAAAGAGAAGACCAACAAGAAATCTGCTGAACGTACCTTCAACAAAAACTGGCCGGAGTAACAATAGCTCAACCCCATCCAGTCTCATCTTTTCTTGTGGTGCCTGTAAGGGAAATGGCAAAGAAGTGAAGGCGGTATTAGACACAGGTAGTACTTACACATTAATGCAAGAAAACCTGTGGAAGCAGTTGAAAGGTGAGATTCCATCAGTCGTTACCTCCAGCCCACAGAGGTTCATTATGGCGGACGGAACGATTCACCAGTCCAGAGACCTGCAAACGATTAGGTTTCAATGGCATGACCACGAATGCAATATGGATACTTATATCCTAAAAGATACTCACCTCGCCTTTCCTCTTATCGCTGGTCTGGATTTCCTGAGGGCTACGAGAGCGGTCCTGGAAGTGGGACTAAGCAGATATGGGTTAAGATCCGACAAAGGATACACCTATTACCCTTTCTTGCCATCGCAGATTCCAACAGGGACCGTTACCTTGCCTAGTCGAGACCTTTCTCATATGACTGCTAAGCTGAACTTATACTATGCCCTACCATCAAGTGGCAGACTTCCCGAACTCATGTCTGTTCCCCCCGAGATCACTACGTGGGACTCCGACAATCAGGAGGAGTTACGGAAGTTGATTTCTGCTTGGCCACGCACCACCTCTAACATCCTGGGTAAGACGTCAGTAGTACAGCACAAAATCAGATTAGCAGACGACATACCTCTCAAATCCCGAGCGTACAGAGTTTCTCCTCTTAAGAAGCAGATCATTGAGGAACAAGTCGATCAGATGCTGCGAGATAAAATCATTGAACCTTCCTTCTCGCCTTGGTCTTCACCTGTGGTCCTGGTCCCCAAACCTGATGGCTCATACAGGTTCTGTGTGGATTATAGGAAGCTTAACAGCAAGACCGTACCTGACGCTTACCCAATGCCGTTGATTCACGACATCCTTGAATCCCTGGAAGGAGCCTCCTGGTTTAGCTCCTTGGACCTGCAGTCTGGGTACTGGCAGGTGGAGATGGACGACCAGAGTAAGGAGAAAACTGCTTTTATCTCCACCAAGGGGTTATTTCAATTCAAGTCGATGCCGTATGGGCTCAGAAATGCCGCTGCTACCTTCCAGCGTTTGATGGAGAGAGTTCTGTCTGATTTGAGGGGGAAAATTTGTTTCGTTTATATTGACGACATCATCATCTATTCAAAATCAATAGAAGAACACATTCAACATTTCAACATGGTTCTCCATAGACTTACCCAAGCCAACCTGACGCTGAACATGAAGAAATGCCACTTCTTCAAGCGACAGCTTAAATTCCTCGGCCATATAGTCTCTGAGAGGGGAGTGGAGATTGACCGAGAGAAGACCAGAGCCGTTGCGGAGTTCCCCCCACCGCAAGATCTCAAAGCCTTGCAACGATTTCTGGGTCTGGCCGGGTGGTATCATAAGTTTATTTCCCACTTCGCTGACATCGCTGCTCCATTGAACCGCCTCAAAAAGAAAGGAGTTAAGTGGGAATGGACTCCAGAGTGTCAAACTAGTATGGATGCACTTAAACAAGCTTTGCAAAACTCACCAGTGTTAATACAACCAGACATTAACCAAGACTTCCAGGTTCACACCGACGCCAGTGAGGTTGGATTGGGTGCCATCCTCACTCAACAATCAGAGGAGGGAGAAAAGGTGGTGGCATATGCATCAAGGACCTTAACTGGAGCAGAGAAAAATTACAGCACTTCTGAAAAGGAATGTCTGGCAGTGGTTTGGGCTGTCGAAAAGTGGAGACACTACCTGGAGGGAAGACCCTTCAACGTCTTCACTGACCACGCAGCACTGGCATGGGCGTTCAACTGCCCTAAAACCTCCTCACGCCTAACCCGCTGGACACTTCGCCTGCAACAGTTCCACTTTCAGGTCCATCACCGGAAAGGTAGCTCCAGGGAATCCCCGTGACGTCATTCGAATCAGCTGGATCATCACTGGACTTCCGTTTAAAAGAGCGGAAAAAAACCCGGTGTAGAGTAGCTACTTTTCAGTGCTCAGAGATTGGCGATCGATCGCTGGATTATATCTCATCAAGCTGTTCAAGACTGTGACTGGAAAATCTTCATTGTGGAATTATCAGAATTTTGGATTATTTGCCTTTGGGATTTTGTCACAGGACAGTGTTGCTTCACATCGAGCTCCCGGACTTTTAGGAATTAGCCGGTGAGGCCGATTCTACTACACACACACACACACACTTACTGTACATGATACGGGACTAATAAGGACACTTCCTCCGCTTATATTACGAGGTATTATTTTTTCTGGATATGAGCTGTATATATACATTTTTGGTACAACTTGGTGTTTATTTTTTATTTTTTTGTAAATACACTTTGGGTTTACCTGAATGGATGTTCTCCGTGAGTTCTTTTTGATAAACATTCAGACATAACATTTAAGAAGGGTCAAGACCGTAAAGTTTTATTTGTGTATTATCACCTATAATCTAGGCTGAGCGTTACAACCTGAATAAAAATAAAATGAAAGATGCTAAAGCCCAAAATTCTCGATGGCAGCGTTGGGAAAATATAATATTAGATCCTACCATACTATAATTAATAAAGAACGAAAAAAATGCCAAAAAACGAATTTAAAGTTATTTAAGGGCCGATAGTTTATACAGACGGATCGAAAACCCTTGCAGACGAAAATGCTCACTGGGCGTATATAATCAGGAAGAAAAAGAGCGAGGAGATAACAGACAGAGGATCTATGTCTGGAACAGCTCAAAGTGCGGAAGTAATGGCTGTATTACAGGCACTTAAGAAAGTGAAAGAAATAAATGCCAATCAGATTATTATAGTAACAGATAGTAAATATGTTGAAACTAGTTTAAATGAAAACTTGAACATTTGGAGACAGAATGGCTACACTAAATTTAACAACAAACCCATTGAACATGAGGAGATGTGGAAAGAGATTGATAGTCTAGTGAGGAATTTAGACTTGGTGGTAATTCATCAAAAAGGACACTCGAAAGAAGGTACGGAGATATCTAAAGGAAACGATGCAGTAGACAAACTAGCAAGGTTAAGGAGAATTATAATTATAAAGGATGAAGGACTAAATGCAATTCAGAAATTACATGACTGTTTAAAACACCCTGGCATGAATTTAATGGGAAAAATATTATCCGATAATAATATGAATATTCCTAATTGGAGGAAAAAATATAGAGAAATAAAGTTGAAATGTGAAAGTTGCATGCGTAAAGGATATCACAAAACTATCAGGAAAGACTACGGTAAAATAACTCCTGAAAAAATTTACCAAGAATGGTCTTTAGATATCGCTGGACCTTTAAATCCAAGGACGAAATTTGGGAATAAATATATGTTAGTTGTAGTGGAAGGATATTCAAATAGAATATGGGCTAAGGCTCTCAAAGATAATAATGCAAAGAATATAATCCAAGCACTGGAACAATTAATGTCAGCTTGGGGATGACCAGATTGTGTTAGGGTTGACAACGGAACTTATTTTGTCGGAGGACAAGTGGAAGAATGGTTAGATGAAAAACATATTGTGATGCACAAAGCTTTACGTTATTCGCCGAAAAGCAACGGATTGCGGAGCGTGCGATCGGGAGTCTAAAAAGTTTTTTTAGGGCGAATCATAATAATACAAAGGGGATGAATACCTTGAGGAAGCATAACATAACTATGTTAATTTGAATACAGGAGACAGGGAGGCTAAAATAGACACAAAACAGCCTGAAGATAAATGTCAGGTAGGAGATTTTGTGTGGATCAAGTTAAAAAATGAACAACCATCGAAACCATTTCTATGACATATCGTAAATTGTGAAAGCAATATAAGAGTATAAATGATCTTAACCCCCTGAGGTCGGCGGTATCACCGGCGATACCAGCTCGCTTTTTTTTTATCAGTGTAAAAGAAACTCATAAATACTCTGTTGACTTTGATTTTCCATAGGAGTTTGGGGGTGATGTGAAGGAAATATTGCAACGAAAATCCCCAGGATCAGTGAGAATAACTTCAGGTGATCCTTACTGGCAATTTATAGCTCATGCGATAATTACAGATAGCAGAAAGAAATTATGCACGATAAAAAGAATTGAAAAAGAAATGGAAACAATAATGTCCTCTGTAATAAGAATAGCAATTAGTAGTGGAGTGAAAGAATTGCATATGACTTTATTAGGGTCAGGACAATTTGACATTCTGTAAGTGCTATGGTTAAAGGAATAATATTAGGAATAATTAGTGATTCAGAGGAAGAGTTCCTCAAAATAAACTTATTAATGAATAATAAGGACAGAGAGGAATTCAGACAAGAATATGAAAAAATTATGGAAAAACAAGAGGAAATTATAAACGTCGTTAATAAAACTCCAATAAAGGAAGTAGAACGACATGACGAAGTTGAAACGGACTCAGAGAGTTCGGATGAAAGCCTGGAGGAAGTAAGGGAGTTTGATGATTTAAATTCAACGATAATGAGTGCAGAACAGGAGATAGAATTAGAAGAAGATCAGTCTCTGAGGAAAGAAACAAGGTTACGGCATAAAAAAGGTGTAAAAATACAATTGCAGAGAGTAACCAAGCAGATACAAAATGACTGGCCAGAATTGAGTTCAGAGGAACTAAGTATAAAAATTCTACTATTGAAAAAATAGATGAAGAATTATTAAGCAAGTGGGATAAGAAGTTGATACCTGAGAGGGAATTGACTTATGGCCAAGTGAAAACAGCGAGCAGATCTCCTTCTGCATTACAGATTGCTGAACAGGAAGGCTGGTCAAAATCTGGAAAACAAACTCTATTCCAAGAAGGATATGAGTATAACAGAAAAATCGTCATAGAAATGGAGAACGTGATTAAAATATTGAAAAATGAAATGAAAAAATTGCAAAGAGATTTTGAGACGATGAGAGGTCACAGGGCTATAGATAATTTAACCAGAGGAATTGAAGAAGAATGGGAGTGTGAGAGTGAGACAGATTTAGTGCAGAGTGAATTAAGAAGACCTTTGACTCCTGTAGATAGTGAAGGTCCAGTTAGACAGCTGCAGTTCAATACTCCACAGAACAATGACAAGCATAGTATACAAGTAAAACTTCTAGATTTGAAGTTAACAAATGTAGTGAGGAAACAAGTGGGTTTTAAAAAATCAGGAGAAAATCATTGTGCTTATACTGATCGCATAATAAAAGCAGCAACACAAGCAGGACTAGGTACTGAAGCGATAACTCGACTCGTGCATACCTGTACAGGTCATGCAATTTCAGCTGAAGCACTCGAAAAAGGTCGAAGTTTAACAGGAGTTGAGGATAAATATACACAATGGAAAGACATGTTAATTAATGCGAACAAAGACCAAGTGCCATTGCTCAGTGTTTGGTTATCTATAGAAGATGAAATACCCATGTCAGATAAAGTTAGACTGCTAAGAGATGTGGGCAGTAAGATACCCGGGGGATATAAATTAATTACGATTCTAAATATAGTTACGAAAAAACAAATAGAAGAAAAATTAGCAGAGTATGATTTAAATACTCAATTTGTAAAAAGAAAAGAACATCAACCTAAAAGAATGCAGAAGCAACAAAAAGCTAAAGTTGAAAAACCACAAAATATTCAAACGAACTACACAAGGCCCTACAATACTCGTTTTCAAGCCAGACAAGGTGAGAAAAATAAATTCAGTGGGCCAAAAGCGAGTAATCAAAAGACAGTAACTTGGCAAAGAAATAATAGTGCCACAGATAAATATAGAAGTGATCGGAAATATAATACACCTAAGACAAGTTATATCCCAGAAGAGAAATGGGAAAAAATGACACCAGAACAGAAAATTCAAGTGATGCAAAAATGTAAACCCATGAACCCAAGTGTAAAGAGGTTTGTGCGAAATAAATTAATTTCGAAAGAGGAAATGCAATTAGCAGCAGAGAGGAAGGAAACAGTTGAGAAAACTGAGAAGCCAGAGAAAGCTAAACAATGAAATGAGCTTGGCCTGTTGAAGAAGAATATCTGTGATGAAAGGGTATTAGAGAAGAATGAAGAATTATTTGTAGATATAGAAGGAATAGAATTTGTTGTTGATACAGGAGCTCAGGTATCTTCTACAACAGAGCCGATAAAATATACGGATAATATATTAGTTCAAACATATAGTGGGAAAATAGAAGAAGAACAAATGGGAGATAAAATTTGGTGTTAAAATGATAAAAGGTCAAGAAAATTTGCTTGCAGGAACAGATTTAAAGAAAATTTTGAGACTAAAAGAAGTTAATATAGAACAAGAATTAAGTCGCATTAAGAAAAAAATGATTGGTAGTGAAGAATCCAAAGAGGAATTGATAAAAGCTTTAAGAGAAGCTCCATGTGGGAAATTTAAAAATGATGGTGGTAAAGTTGACGATAAATATGCTCACGAAATAATAGGGGGTATACACAAACCCCAAAGACAATATCCAATTAATAAATTAGCAACAGAGGAATTAAATCAAACAATACAAGAATTATTAGAGCAAGGAGTGTTAAGAGAAGTAACTTCTGCAGTAACGAACAGTCAATTCAATTAATTCCGAAACCCGACAAAACCTTCCGTCTTGTTACCAATTTTCGTGCATTAAATCGATTAATAAAACTGGATCGTCGTTATATAATAAACGCTAGAGATACGATAGAAAGATTAAAAGACGGTGCATATATTTCTAAATTGGATTTATGTAATGGTTTTTGGGCAATCCCGTTGAAGGAAGAGAGTCAAGAAAAGACAGCCTTTACCGTGAAAAATAAACACTTCGTATATCGACGTTTGCCTCAAGGTTATGTAAATTCCTCGATAATATTTCAAAGTACTATGATGGACATATTACAAGGATTACCGGTAGAAATTTACATTGATGATTTATTGGTAGTAAATGCAACTGAAAAAGAGCATGTACAGACAGTGAAGCAAGTATTGAAACGACTTGAAGAGGCAGGTTTAAAAATAAACATAAAAAAAAGTGAAATGATGACAGATTTTGTCGAATTTTTAGGATTCTGGGTGTCGCATGAAATAGAGGCATTACGCAAACAATGAAAGAACGAATAAGTGAAATTAAAACTCCAAATAGTGTTAAAAATGTACAGCAAATTATGGGATTAATGAATTATGTTAGAGACATAATTCCTAAATTTTGTCAAAAAGCAAAACCAATATATGCAACAATAAAAGGTAACAAGTTATCATGGACTGAGGAAGCGGAAAGTGCACTTTGTGATCTAAAAGAAGCAATTTTAGGTTCAGGGCAATTGGAAGGGAGAAATGACGAAAAGGAACTTGATGTAGACTTGGAAATAGACGAAATAGGTTATCAACTAATAATAAGGAATAAAAAGAGTAATATTCCAATACGAATAATGACAGGAAGCTGGGAAAATCCGGAGAAAAGGTTTCTTCCAGTAGAAAAGAAATTAGCTGCAATTAGTAAAAGATATGCAGAATTAAAAGGATTAGCAAGGGGGCAGCAAATAATAATTAATACAGATGAAATGGTAATGGCTCACCTGAATAAAAATAAGATTAAAGATGCTAAAGCCCAAATTCTCGATGGCAGCGTTGGGAAAATATTATATTAGATCCCACTATAACTATAATCAATAACGAACGAAGAAAATGCCAAAAATTTAATTTAAAACTATTTAAAGGAACAATAGTTTACACAGGATCAAAAACCCTTGCAGACGAAAATGCTCACTGGGCGTATATAATCAGGAAGAAAAAGAGCGAGGAGATAACAGACAGAGGATCTGTATCTGGAACAGCTCAAAGTGCGGAAGTAATGGCTGTATTACAGGCACTTAACCCTCTGGGGTCTGAGTGGTTTTTGGGGTCCTTGAGATGTTCTTTTTTCCTCATAAATGCGAACACGAAAAATAAAAGACAAAAGACTTTTAATTAAAACTTACTCCGAAATTGTGTCCTCGGCGGAATTCGCTCTTCAATATGCTGCCGTTCGTAGTCTGAGGTACAATCTTCCTCTGAGAAAACAACTCGGTATCGTGCATTCTTCCTCGCTGTCCAGAATCATCTGAAGGGCGTCTTTATTACCGGAGAAGCGTGCCATACTCAAAACGCGATGAACTATCAGTAAGTCTGATAGAAACTGTGTTTTTATGGCATTGATCGGGGGGGGCGTATGCGATGCATACTAGATCACCTAAACTATTTACATGTGAATCGCGCCGGGGGCGGTGCGCCCGCAGCTGATTATAGAGATAATTAGGCAGAAGGAAAAAACGTTACCTCTCCTTGCTTTCAAACGGATTACATGAGTTGAAAACATTTGTGTTTTATATAAATTACTTCATTTAAAAGAAGAGATTTCAAGCTTCATAAAGACATAACTCACATGCCTGTGTGAGAAGTATTCGCTGAGTTATGATTTATTTTCGGACGCGTTTCGGAATGGACTTCACTGGCAGAGAGAAGGCAGAACTCGCTTCGTGTTTATTTTTCTTTATTTGGCAATAAGCACAACACTTTGTTTTTATTGTGAGTATACACAAAAATAATACACATTTAACAGAATCGATTGATGTATGAAACTCCTATGTAAAATCAAAGTCAACTGAGTATTTATGAGTTTCTTTTACACTGATTAAAAAAAAGCGAGCTGGTATCGCCGGCGATACCTCCGACCTCAGGGGGTTAAAAAAAGTGAAAGAAATAAATGCCAATCAAATACTTATTATAACAGATAGCAAATATGTGGAAACTAGTTTAAATGAAAATTTAAATATATGGAGACAGAATGGCTATACTAAATTTAATAACAAACCCATTGAACATGAAGAGATGTGGAGAGAGATTGATAGTTTAGTGAGGAATTTGGACCTGGTGGTAATTCATCAAAAGGGACACTCGAAAGAAACTACAGAGATATCTAAAGGAAACGATGCAGTAGACAAACTGGCCACATTAAGAAGAATTATAATTATATAAGATGAGGGAGTAAATGCAATTCAGAAATTACATGATTGTTTAAAACACCCTGGCATGAATTTAATGGGAAAGATATTATCCGATAATAATATAAACATTCCTAATTGGAGGAAAAAGTATAGAGAAATTAAATTAGATTGTGAAAATTGCATGCTAAAAGGATATCACAAAACTATTAGAAAAGATTACGGCAAAATAACTCCTGAAAGAGTAAACCAAGAATGGTCATTAGATATTGCTGGACCTTTAAATCCAAGATCCAAATTGGGAAATAAATAAATGTTGGTTGCAGTGGAAGGATTTTCAAATAGAATATGGGCTAAAGCTCTTAAAGATACTTATGCGAAAAATATAATCCAAGCATTGGAACAATTAATGTCAGCATGGGGACGACCAGATTCTGTTAGAGTTGACAACGGAACTTATTTCGTAGGAGGACAATTAGAAGAATGGTTAGAGGATAAACATATTATGATGCATAAGGCTTTACGATATTCGCCACAAAGTAACGGATTGTCGGAGCGTGCGATCGGAAGTCTGAAAAGCTTTTTTAGAGCAAATCATAATAATACAAAATGGGATGAATTCCTTGAGGAAGCTTTATACTATGTAAACCTGAATACAGGAGACAGGAAGGCTAAAGTTGACACGGAACAGCCTGATGATAAATGTCAGGTAGGAGATTTTGTATGGATTAAATTAAAAAACAAACAACCAACAAAACCTTTTAAAAACTTGATTACAAAGAAAGATAAGTGATAAGAATAGTTGATGAACATTCAGTTGAACTTCAAGAGAATGGACTCTGGAGTAAGAGAAATTAATTTTAGTTAAATAATCATTAACTAAAAATTCCTCTAGAAAAGAGGAGAGGCAAAAAAATGTTGAACATCAGAGCACAGTGACATATCGTAAATTGCAAAAGCAATAAAAAGGTATAAATTACTTTAAAACGGCTGGATAGGAAGAACAGCAAAAATATATGACCAGTAATTAAGTTTAAAAATTTCTGGATGGAACTAAGAAAAATAAAAGATAATAAAACCTAAAATACTTATAATAAATAAATAAAACAGTTGTCAGCGGGTGCAAGAAGCAGAGGACAGAATCGAGGTGACTGAATCCACCTGCACTGCCAATGAAACCAAGATTCAGGTCTTGGAAAAAAGAATATGTGATTTGACTGAGCAGATAGACGATTTGGAGAATCGTGGAAGAAGATGCAATGTACGCATTATTGGCTTACCGGAGGATACAGAGGGAACTAATCCACTCAAATTCTTCGAGAAATGGATCCCAGATTACCTCAACTTGGAAACAAAGGCGGGTAAAGTGAAACTGGAAAGAGCCCACCGCTCCCTCGCTCCAAAGCCAGTTCTAAACCGCCGACCGCGACCTGTCATCGTTCGATTTCACAATTTTCAGGACAAGCAAAGAGTGATGGCTGCAGCGAGTAAACGCTTCGCTCTCAACAACAGCAAGCAAACATCTGACGCAGACACCCCGCGAATTTCGTTTTTCAACGATTACTCAGCGGCTGTGGTGCAGAAGAGAAAAGCGTTTAACGAGGTTAAAATCCGTCTTCGAGAGATGCAAATGGAGTATGCGTTGCTCTACCCTGCCACTCTTAGCGTGAAAGTCGGCCAGACGCGCAAGAAGTTCACTTCTCCAGAGGAGGTGGCAGTTTTTCTCGACTCTCGACAAGTGCCTGCTTAATCACGATGTAATCTCCCTGCGAACTTTGTTTGGACTTTGAATTACACTTCCTCTGTTTTATTTCACCCAAAAGAGACTGACCGCGCAGTTTCGCACACGTCCGAATCATGTTGCGCTGACTCTCGGTGAGGATGAAGAATGTTGTTTTGAAACAAGTGTGTGTCTATCTTCACATCTATAGGTTTGTTTGGAAACCCTGGTGAGATGCCTGAAAGGGTGGTTCCCCTGTTTTTTATGTTTTGTTATGTGTGTTTAATTTGTACTATAGTTCTGGTTAATTTTTTCTGTTTTTGTTTAGCTTTGCATAGTTCTGTTTTAGGCCACTGTGTACACCTCTCAAATATGTTTAGGTACAGCGGTTTCTCAATCGAAGTTTATGACAATGGATAATACACTCCGTATTTGTACTTGGAATGTCAAGGGAATTCATAATCCTATAAAAAGGAAGAAGGTTGTGTCATATATAAGAAAAAATAAGATTGGTATAGCACTATTGCAAGAAACACATTTAGATAAACAGGAACATTTAAAACTAAAACAGGGAGGATATAATCAAGTATATTTTTCATCCTTTTCATCAAAAAGTAGAGGGGTGGCTGTGTTGATCAGTAAAAATATCCCACTGAACGTTGTCAAACTGATAGAAGATGACAGAGGCCGTTTTGTTATTATAAATGGCACCTTATTTGGTAGTTCTATTTCTTTGTTTAATATATATTTTCCTCCAGGGCACCCTTCTGATTT
Source organism: Leuciscus waleckii (assembly GCA_900092035.1). Classification (NCBI taxonomy): domain Eukaryota; kingdom Metazoa; phylum Chordata; class Actinopteri; order Cypriniformes; family Leuciscidae; genus Leuciscus; species Leuciscus waleckii. Next base: position 1,635,655 of record FLSR01004888.1, on the reverse strand, counting down.
TCTTATTAAGACATTCGCAGACTTTTATGATTTGAGATCTGACTATATGATTGTTGCAGGTGATTTTAACTGTATGTTAAACCCTCTCATTGATCGATTTCCCCACAAAATAGCGACTCCATCTAAGCTAGCTAAACAAATTAATGGTATTTGTGAGGACTTAGAACTTACAGACGTTTGGAGAGCTCTGCACCCATCTGGTAAAGAATACAGTTTTTTCTCCCCACCACATCAATGTTACACTAGGATTGATGATTTTTTTATCCCCAGAAGTTCGTTACACCTAGCTATCTCATGTTGTATCAATAATATTGTTATTTCAGATCATGCTATGGTTGTTCTTGAGTTGAAATCGTTAAGTAGAGATTATTTTCGGCAGTGGAGGCTAAACACTAATATACTCAGAGATAAGTTATTTAAACCTTTCTTCTCGACAGAGTTTACTTCATTCTATAACATAACGCTCAAACCACTAAAGACTCTTCACTTTTATGGGAGACTAGTAAAGCTTATATAAGGGGATTAATTTTGTCCTTTTCTGCCTTAAGAAACGTAAAAAAAAACGAGACTCAAAGACAGTTAGAAGAGGCCTTGAAGGAAAAAGAAGGAAAATATGTTAAGACCGCAGATAAGACTTTACTTGGAGAAATATCTGCACTGAGATGTGCTGTAGATTCGCTGCTTACCCAAGATGCGGAGTACAAACTGAGATTTGTGAAACAGAAATTCTATGAACATGGAGATAAGCCAGGTAGACTTCTGGCTTATCTTACTAAAAAGAAAAGTGATTCACGTTCTATTATATCAATATTAGATGAAAATGATATATTACATTATGATTGTACATCAATTAGCAACACATTTAGAAATTACTATATGAACCTATATAGCACTGAAGTATCCAGCAGCGATACTACCCTATTAGAAGACGCCCGAAGGGGCTTCTCCGCCATGGCCGCCCGAAGGGGCTTCTCCGCCATGGCCGCCCGAAGGGGCTTCTCCGCCATGGCCGCCCGAAGGGGCTTCTCCGCCATGGCCGCCCGAAGGGGCTTCTCCGCCATGGCCGCCCGAAGGGGCTTCTCCGCCATGGCCGCCCGAAGGGGCTTCTCCGCCATGGCCGCCCGAAGGGGCTTCTCCGCCATGGCCGCCCGAAGGGGCTTCTCCGCCATGGCCGCCCGAAGGGGCTTCTCCGCCATGGCCGCCCGAAGGGGCTTCTCCGCCATGGCCGCCCGAAGGGGCTTCTCCGCCATGGCCGCCCGAAGGGGCTTCTCCGCCATGGCCGCCCGAAGGGGCTTCTCCGCCATGGCCGCCCGAAGGGGCTTCTCCGCCATGGCCGCCCGAAGGGGCTTCTCCGCCATGGCCGCCCGAAGGGGCTTCTCCGCCATGGCCGCCCGAAGGGGCTTCTCCGCCATGGCCGCCCGAAGGGGCTTCTCCGCCATGGCCGCCCGAAGGGGCTTCTCCGCCATGGCCGCCCGAAGGGGCTTCTCCGCCATGGCCGCCCGAAGGGGCTTCTCCGCCATGGCCGCCCGAAGGGGCTTCTCCGCCATGGCCGCCCGAAGGGGCTTCTCCGCCATGGCCGCCCGAAGGGGCTTCTCCGCCATGGCCGCCCGAAGGGGCTTCTCCGCCATGGCCGCCCGAAGGGGCTTCTCCGCCATGGCCGCCCGAGGGGTCCGCACCGCCATGGCCGCCAGAGGGGTCTCCGCCGTGTCCACGCCCTCAGTCTGCTCCGCCCTGGAGGCTTCCTGCCATGTCTCCCCGTCAGCCTCCAGGGCGCCCACCCTCCCACCCCTTTGGTCTTTCTACGGCGCGAGGACGCGCCTACCGGGAGGGGGGAGTTATGTCACAGTTCTGTTCTGTCTGAGTGTTTTTGTCACTGGTCACATGTTTTCCTTTGTTCTGTTTTCCCGCCACTCCTTGGTTTCCATGGTTACCCTCATTAGTTAATTTGTATCACCTGGTTTCTCGTTAGTCTTGTCAGCTGTGTCTTGTTTCCCTGATCTGTTCTCCCTTGTATTTAAACCCTGAGTTTTGTCTTGTCACTTGTCGGTCAATGTTTTATGTTAGGCTTTCTTTGCCTGAGCACACGCTCTCTGTTCCTTGTTTTTGTGAGATTGTGAATTAAAACCTTGGATTACTTCATCTGCGAGTTTGCCTCCTACTTCATCTACCCTGCAGCCTGACAATATCGGGTTGGCACAAAATCCTGATAGAACTTATTCCGCTGGAATACTTGTTTAGTTAATGGTCAGCCAGACCAGTTTTATAGTGTCTGGAAACCCTATATCAATAATTTAGGGGCTGAATTGTCAACTATTCTGCAGAAAGGTTTTCCCACTCAAATGCTTTGAGTGAGTACATAATGTTTTTGAAATTGTAATGTACCTTTATTTTAATTTATTCTTTTACGCTTTTGGTGGCCAGGTTAAATGTGCTTTTATTTATTTTTTATTTATTTTTATTATTATTATTTTTTATTTTATTTTATTTTTTTATTATTATTATGGTTGGAATCTGTGTTGTGTTTTGTAAAAGTGAAAAATGTTCAATAAATATATATCTAAAAAACAAAAAAAACAAGAGGGCAACAATGTAAGTGCGGTAACAAGTCTCAGTTAGTCTAGCACAATACATTTAAGCAGATTTAAAAAAATGGTTTTATCAGAACAGAATAGAAAAGGTGAGTGCTAGTGAACTGGTCAGGTGCTGAAGAAAAAGATGTGTCTGCTGATATAAGCTGTCACTTAAATGCTGCAGGATGTCTTTTTTCTTCTCAAAACTATCCTTTTTGCTTTTAATATATATTTTTTAGGTGGTTTATGAAGTCACTAATGTTTCATGAACACAAAGTTGGTTTTGTCTTCATTTTCAACTAGTTCTTATTGTTTTAACATTTCACTTCTTTTTGATTGAAAGTGTGCGTGTGCTATATTTTTATTTTATTTTATTTTTTATTTTATTTTTAGAGATACACTTGGTTTGATACATTTTCATAATCGAATGCAATGACATTTTTAAGTGTGTCCAAATATTTGGTGGGCCACTGTATTTATCCCAGCTTCGCGGCTCCTCTGGCCGGTAGGCGGCTCTCTCTCTCTCTCTCTCTCTCTCTCTCTCTCTCTCTCTCTCTCTCTCTCTCTCTCTCATCACTTGCTGTTGTCTCTCTCTCATCACTTGTAATAAGTTGGTTAATGACTTGGATGTTTTCAGAGTATCCCAGCTGTCGCGGCTCCTCTGGCCGGTAGGTGTCTCTCTCTCTCTCTCTCTCTCTCTCTCTCTCTCTCTCTCTCTCTCTCTCTCTCTCTCTAATAAAAACCCGTATTAATATAGAGTTTAGCTATAATAAGTTGGTTAATGACTTGGATGTTTTCAGATATAAATGGGGCATAATGAATTTGCGATGTTGACCCTGATGGCTGTCTCCAAATTTAGGCCTGAGTGAAGTTTTTGATTGTGAAGGAAAGGAAAGAAAAAGTGGGAAAAACTTGTATATATAATTTTTTATAAACGAGTGTTTGCGTTTCTAAGATGCTATTTCACGTCTTGAGACTCGAGACGTTTTTTGAATCCTTTGCGCACCTTATAGCTGCTTTTTTAAAGCTTTTTAAATTTGTTTTATATCTTTAATGTTTTTTCAAATAAAGTAAATAAACGCTCTGCTCTCTCTCTCTCTCTCTCTCTCTCTCTCTTTCTCTCTCTCTCTCTCTCTCTCTCTCGCTCTCTTTCTCGCTCTCCCCGGGCTGCAGTGTTCTCTCTGTCCGGTTGGCGGCGCTGTGCGGCCGGTCCCGCTGGATCGCGTCTCTGTGAGTGTGTGCGTGCGTGTGTGTGTGTGTGTGTGTGTGTGTGTGAGAGAGTGACTCCCGGGGGCTGGAGCTCAGGATGGCGGCGGTCGATGCTGCTGCGGCTGCTGCTGAGGCCGAGTCCTCGGACAGTGAACCGGAGCAGGAGCACGGATCCCCGCAGAAACTCATTCGGAAGGTCTCCACGTCCGGTCAGATCCGGAGCAAGGTAATAAAACACGTGTAGGAGTTTTTTAGCGTTGTTTTGCAAAGAGAAAAAGCGCTTGAGACCGAGCGGCCCGCCGAGATCCGCGATATTTCCTGCGCGTCCAAACCCTCCGGTACCGACGACACGGACACCGGTCTCTGAGTCGAGCGCGTGCGGATATAACGGTACCGGTGAGCAGCGGACTGGGAGCGCGCGAGTCCCGGCGTTCGAAACTCGAATGTTTGCTTTGCAACATTTGTAACCGTTTGTTTGGAATCTTCGAGTTTGAAAATGAAACAGTGTAACGTTTTCAGTTCAATGGATGGACGCGCAGCGGTTACTTTGAAACACGGCTTACCTTTTTCTCCCACTACAGTTCTATTACAGTGTTTAACTACACTAAACTGTGGTCAAATATAGATAACTAATACAAAGAAAAAAAATCATAAATAGAGGAAACAATTCTAAAAGCTCCATAACGTAATTTATTGATTTATTATGATTTAACAGCAGCAAAATGTCTGCAAATATAGAGTTGTTTTGTTGGAAACTGCGGCTACCATGAGCCGTCATGTCTGTCTGTCTGTCTGTCCGTTCAACACGCTCGAGTCTTACAAAAAATCACACTGTATGTCCAAAATTCATAGTTACAACATGTATTATTACTACTACAGTAGAATGTGGTACGTTGGTATCAACCACCACTATATAGAGAGAGAGAGAGATTGGGAAAGCACAGAGATGGAGTTTAAGATTTAGTGTTATTTTTGCATTTTAGTCAAAATAACTGCAGAAAGTGTGTGGTGTTTTGTAACCGATGTGGAAACCGAGAGCTTTAAGATATGAGCTGTAAACCAAAGGTTGTATAATTAGTTATCATCGTTCACACAGAGAAAAAAGTGCCATTCAGAATCATATTAATAGTGTTGACATTCAAGTTTGTTCCAGTTAAATGATAGAAAAAGTGATAAAGAATAAGTCCCGTACTTGTTCTTGCATAATATCATCGTTCTTGCATAATATCATCATTCACGCATAGAAAAAAAAAAAGTCATTCAGAATCATATTAATAGTGTTGACATTCAAGTTTGTTCCAGCTAAATGATAGATAAAGTATTAAGAATAAGTCCCGTACTTGTTCTTGCAAAACTCACTTCCTGAGAGACTGATTGTGACAGAATTCTCTGATTTATGTAATAGTGCATTAATGGAGCATGTTGGAGCAGGTTTTATTAATGCATAACCAGTTTGCCCAATTTGAAAGACTCGACAATATCAATTTTATATAAGTCCTCAAAATCATGTTCGGTTATACTTTATTGGGTAACACTTTATTTTACAGTGTCATATATGTTACATGTAGTTACTATAGTAATAACAGTAAATTATGCATAATTACATGCAAGTAACCCTCAACCAAATCCTAATCCTACCCTAAGTATATGTAGCTACTTAATATTACTCAGTACTTAAATGTATAATTACATTGTAACAATGACACCTAAAATATAGTGTACAGTAACACTTTATTTGGTAACACTTTATTTTACAGTGTCCATGTTACATATGTTACATGTGCTTACCATAGTAATAACAGTAAATGACATGCAACTACTCCTCAACCAAACCCTAATCCTACCCTAACCCTATAGTAAGTACATGTAGTTAATTAATATTACTCAGTACTTAAATATATAATTACACTGTAAAAATGACACCTTAAAATAAAGTGTAACCCTTTATTTTTAGGTGACATAGTTACTCAAATAAGTACTGAGTAATACTACTGTACTTACTATACAGTTACGGTTAGGGTTTGGTTTAGGGTTAGTTGCATGTAATTATGCATAATTAATAGTTATATTACTATAGTAACTAAATGTAGGAACGTGTAACAACTACGTCACCTTAAAACAAAGTGTTACTTCATGTTGTTGCTTGTTATGAATATCAGCTGTGAGTTACATCTAAGTTTATGGTTATGGTTTGCGATATCATTAGCTGAGTGTGAAAGCCATTGCGTAACTGCGGGATGTTCAGTAATAGTGTGTGTGTGTGTGTGTGTGTGTGTGTGTGGTGACTGAGAACACACACTAAATATGAGAGGTGATGCTCTGTCGTTTTGGACGGGCCGGAATGATTTTTGTTTTGCATCGTTTATATGCTCTTATGCTATCTTCAGTTTTATTGTTTTGATATCTTGCACCTAGAAAACGAAGCATAATTATTTACTAATGTTGAAGGGCAATTAACAGCCGAGTCTGTAGAAAGTGCGGTAACACTTTATTTTACAGTGTCCTTGTTACATATGTTACATGTACTTACCATAGTAATAATAGTAAATTACATGCAACTAACACTCAACCAAACCCTAATCCTAGTACATGTAGTTTATTAATATTACTCAGTACTTCAATATATAATTACACTGTAACAATGACACCTTGACATAAAGTGTAACTGAAAGTGCTTATGTGTTATTAAAAAGATAAAAAACCAAGTAAAAACAATTTTTCTACATTTTCGGTTTAACATCACATTTTTACAGCATGCCCCTGTTTGCATCCTATATGCAAGACCAGTAAAAATAAATGTTGTGCATACTTTCAATTAAAGCCATAAATCTGCAGAAATTTTCCTCATTCTGGAACAAAAAGCTGAAATGTAGCAAGCTGCTATTTACAGTAAAAGTGTATGAATTAGACACAGACATGAGGGTAAATACTGACAGAGCCGCTCTGAGTCTCGTCAACAGCATTTCAACATCTCAGTTTGCAAAAATAAAAGTTTGGTTCAACTTGAAGAAATTATGACAGAAATATATTACTATGATACAGTAGAATGTACTTCTCAAGGTAATAATATTAATAATGAAATTAGTTAAACTTTTTTTTCAAAGATTAGTCATGCAATTTTTCATCCACATTTAAATTTTAACAGTAAAGTTGTATTTGCCAAAAATAAAATAAAATGTAAAATTTTCATTGGATTACTTTTAAAATACATATTTTTTAATGTTTTATGCCTTATGTTTTAATTGTAAACATTATGTTTTAATGTTTTTGATAATACTTTTGTATTAAATCATAAATCCAGAAAACGATTTTTTTTAGGAATTAAAAAAAATAGTTTTCTGGATTTATGATTTAATATAAAATATTATCAAAAACATTAAAACATAATGTTTTTTGACTATTTAAATTGAACTAAACCATTAAAATGGACTTCAAATTTGAGACTAAATAAAACACATTTCATAGGGCCTTAAAAATGGATACATTTATTTGTATTTATTTATTTTAAATAAAAAAAATTTGTTTAATAAATGGTTTAATTGTATTGGTTTCATGATTTTAATTCATTAAACATGATTTTTGATTACTAAAATGTAATTTACAAACTTACAAATTTTGTAAGAAAAATGTTTACAATTTCAATCAAGAGGAACATTCAGTTCATTTTTTATAGAATTATATGTATAACATTTTGTTATATATATATATATATTTTGTTTTATAAAAGATTTTAATGTTGTATTATATAAAACATTTTTTAAACATTTTCTCTAATGTATAATAATCTGTATTGCCCCTGTGAAGCGGATGCGGCATTAAACTCTACTACTACTACTACTACTACTACTACTACTACTACTACTAAAATGTAATTGAACCATTCAAACAAAGTCCAGACCAATTAAAATGGGAAAGTAAATGGAATCCAGAACAATTAAAATGGAAAAAAATTTATTTTGGAAAAAATAAAAAGCCCTTTCTATATAGAATGCACTAGTTAACGTAACACTGTTAGTTATGCATTAGTTAGTAACACTGATGCGTGGGTGATGGCCACATCATGCCGGGCCTGTAAACCACGAGTGAATTCTGGGAAGCGTTTGTGTGTGTGTGTGTGTGTGTGTTTGTGGTGGTGGGGTGGAGGGGGGGAGGTCACGGTTCAGATCGGTCACGGTCTCTTTGAGTCAGATCAGACAGAGGTGAGATGAAAGAGCTCTCGCTACAGTAACCGCAGGCATCTGTCCGCTCAAAGGTCACGTTTGACCCGCCAGACCCCTGTCTCGGAGCTACAGACACCTTTTACTCACAAGCATCTGATATATATATATAGAGAGAGAGAGAGAGAGAGTTTTCTCTGTGCATGTGCAGTAACGATCAGATCAGATCACACAGTGGATAGATCATACAAACGACAGCTTTGTACTTATCTACCACTAAAAGTGCCTTTTAGTTCCTTAAAATAGCAATATATACCCTTACGGTACTACTATGAACCTTTAGGGGTAAATAAGATTTCCATGACAACCCTAAAAAGGTTCATTTTCATTTTCTCCATCGGGAAACGAGGTTGTTAATCAATGGTATTTGCTTCGGTTGAAGGCGTCAGCCCACATTATTTCAGCTTAGTTTTTAAATAATCGTGTAACAACGGAATAAGTGGTGAAAAACTACATTACCCATAATGCCGTACAGAAAATTCCACCAGTCAGAGTTGAAACAAGCAAAACTCGCCAAAAGATCTGGTTAGCTCCGCCCACTCCCGTGAAGCATTGCGAATGAAAAATAGTTTTATGTTTCTTCACTGTTTTTAATTGATTATGCTGTTCGCAATGCATCATGGGATTGTAGTTCTTTCCCTTTATTAAAGTGCTTAAGGACACAATCTTGTCTTTTTGTCCGATTTTCAAAATCTTTTTTGCTTCCAATCAAAGTTTGTGATGTTGTGATTCGCCTCGTATCTGATTGGCTTGATTCATGGCTTATAACTCTTCAATAACTGAAGTGAAATCCCAATGGGAGAAACAAATGGAAAAAATACTTCGGAACCAGCGCCGCTGAAAAAGTGTTTCTGTATATTCATTTCCATGGATTCATTCGGCAGAAGCTTTGGGTCACGATCACAAGCCTGACGTGTTTGTTACTCTGCTCAACTCAATACATGATGCTTACTAACCACATAATGACTTATATTATCCTATAGCTGTATTGAATTATTGCTGCCATATGACACACTCATCTCTGACTGATAACAGAACACTTCCTGATTGAAACGTTGAAACATTGTGAAAAGTGCAATGCAAATAAACCTGAGTTTGGATAAAAGCATCTGCTGAATTAAAGCAGTTCATAAATGAATGATGTTTTCACAGTATATTCTGTAATATTTCTGTGCGTTCATGCAGCGTCACTGTATATTCCTGCAGTGCATTTCTATTGTATTAATATACTAGTCCTGCAATATTGCTGATATTCCTGCATATTTCTTCTACATTACTGCTGTTATGTGCCTGTTATATAAATGCATATTCCTGTAGAATTGCTGCTTATTATGTATATTCCTGTATTGTTGTATTATATTATATTCCTCTCATCCGGTCCAAATAGCTTGTCTCTCTGCATATTTCGACATTGCACATTTTATGTTGAATAAAAAAGCCACAATTTTTCATCCACATTTAAGTCTTAACAGTAAACTTGTGTTTGCCAAATATAAAATGTTTCATTTTCATTTGATTACTTTTAAAATAATATTTAAAAAAAAATGTTTTATGCCTTTATTTGATTACCACTGGTTTTGATCATATTTTTGTATTAAATCAAAAATCCCGAAAACATTTTTTTTGATTTATCTAAAAAAAGAAAAGTTTTTTGACTATTTAAATTGAACTAAACCATTAAAATGGACTCCATGCAAAAATAAAACAATTTGAGACAAAATAAAGCACATTTCATAGGGCCTTAAAAATGTATATTCTTTTAACAATAAATTGTTCAATTGTGTAGGTTTCATGATTTCAATTAATTAAACATGACTTTTGATTACTAAAATTTAATTTACAAACTTTTAAGGACATATTTTGTAAGAAAAACTTTTACAATTTCAATCTTCAATTAATCTTTTATAGAATTATATATATAACATTTTGTTTTATAAAAGATTTTAATGTTGTATTATATAAAACATTTTTTAAACATTTTCTCTAATGTATAATAATCTGTATTTGTCATGAAACAGCCTGTGAAGCGGATGCGCATTAAACTCTACTACTACTAAAATTTAATTGAACCATTCAAACAAAGTCCAGACCAATTAAAATGGGAAAAGTAAATGGAATCCAGAACAATTAAAAAGCTTGAAAGTTGTACAATAATACACTCAACAACGCATGTATAGTGAAGTGCTGAAGCCCCTCGAGACCTTTAAATGAGTTATTTCAGTGTGATGGACTTTGCAAACCCGCATGCGACTGATTAGTCCATGCAAACATGTTCTTCACACACAGTAAATAGGGGTTTGTTGCGGTGCATTTATAAAACAAGTGCATTTTTGCAGTGACAGAAATCAAAGTAGCATCTGCGAGTTATTTCAGCAAGACCCGCTCACACACACACACACACACACACACACACACACACACACACACACACTCACTGCTGCTACATTAGTTTCTGTTTATTAACATCAGAAAATGAAGGTTGGAGGTGCTCTCGGATGAGTGGCAGCCCATGCAATGAATGCACTCGCTGACAGTGACTCGCGAGCAGACCGAGAGCTCCTTCCAGTGGACAGCATCGAGTCTGCAGCTGTAGAAGTGCTGGAGTCTGCTGAGGATTCCTGGGTCTATTAATTCAAGAAGCAATAGTGCGCACATCCACAAAACTTTTGGCAGGTGCTCGATCAAATAAAGCATCAAACTCAAAATAAACAAAAATCGGCACACTGCCACTTCTGCTCCCAAGAATTTATTAAAAAGAACAACGTTTCGAACCAAAGGGTCTTCGTCAGGCGAGCAACAATCATAGAAAGTGTGAACCATCACACCTGACCTCATTAGTGAACTAATTACCCAATCATCCAATGCAGTAACAACATAATCAAACCCAAATATAACCACTTCATGGAGGATCTTTACTAAAGTGACTAATTGTGGGTTCAGATCCCACAGTTAGTCACTTTTGTAAAGGTTGTCGGTCGATCAGATCCCACAATTAGTCACTTTTGTAAAGATCCTCCACGATTTGCACATAAACGAGCTCCTAATATACGGCATATGGTGGTGAGAGCAGACCAAGCAATCCCTTTTCAGTCCCTGATGGTAATTATAGGTGTGGACAATGTGCACAGTGTAATTTCACAAATAAATGTCACACTTTTAGCCATCCTCATTCTGGGAAACAGTTAAAAATTAAGGGAATCATTTCGTGTTAACACCAAAAATGTAATTTATATGATCAAATGCCCATGTGGTTTAGCATACATGTGTAAACGCACCGTTGTTTGAAAACATAAAAGTAATACACGTTTGAATGACCAAAAGAACCACATTGCTGTTCATTTCAATTGTCAACTCTTCGCTACTTTGGTATAGAACTAGTAAGAGTACCCAGAAGGGCTGGTGACATTAATAAGATCTTACTTTTGGGTCGAAACGTTGTTCTTTTCAATAAATTATTGGGAGCAGAAGTGGCAGTGTGCTCTCTTTACTATTACCCACAACAGAGTGACTTTTATATATATATATATAGTTATATCCTGGTGACAAATGGACAAGCTTGTTTTCGCACTGAGAGAGATTTGCTGCAGCAAAGCGACCAGACATCATTCACTGTCAGTAAGAGTCAAAGATTTGTGATGTGGCAAAGATGAGCTGCTAAGGTTGGAATACACCATTACTTTTAAAATCTGAATACATTATAAAACACATGGGGGCAGATTTACTAAACAGGGCAAATTAGTGTGAGAGCGCAATTCCAAAACAACACCAATGGGAGTGGAAAGTCTGGTGAATATGGGCGGTAAATAATGGCGCAAACACCACTACATTGTCGAGCGAAAACCTTAATAAATCACCATGCGTGATTTCATTTATATACTCTCCTCCCATAAATTATGCACCTGAAAGGGAAACTCCTACAAATGCATGTGCAATAAGGTCAGAGGTCAAAAATAACCCTGTCCACGCCATTCCAGCGCTCATTTTTCACTGCGTGTCTTTAGTAAATCCTGACAGTAGTTTTTTAAAGCCAAAAGAGGGTTTGCGCTGGCACAAGCTGTTGGTAAATATGGCCCTAGGCATCATATTTTCGAACTGTAAATGATTGCAGAGGAAAAACTGGCCATTATACACACACACACACACACACACACACACACACACACACACACACACTCACTGCTGCTACATTAGTTTCTGTTTATTAACATCAGAAAATGAAGGTTCTTTATTGGAATCGATGGTTCCGTGAAGAACCTTTAACATCCATAGACTCTTTCCATTCCACAAAAGGTTCTTTATGTTATGTTTATGTTCTAAAGGTTCTTCACTAATGGTTCTTTAAGAACTGTTCACTGAAAGGTTCTCTTTATGACATCGCTTTTGGAACCTTTACTATTTTAGAGTGTATTTTAGCACCATTTCTATATGCTGTTATAGTTTTGTTAATATTTTGAATTATATTTTATTTTTATATTTTCTGTTTTCGTTTTAATATCAGTTAAAGTTTTAGTCATGTTTTGTGTATTTTTATTAGCTTTTTTGAATATTTTTATTTATTTAGTTTTTATAGTTAAACTGAAACTAAATGAAAATGAGAAATAAAATAATTATAAATGATTTGAAATGTTATGTTTTCTGTTATTTCGAGTAATGGAAATGATTTCGGTTGGCCTGTATTTTACAGTACATGCACTCACAGTGTACTTGGTAAGAAAGTACTGGTAATATCAGGTAACCACATGTGTTAAGATTAGGTTCAGGGTTATTAGCCAGTTATTGCATTTACTGTAATGAGTCTATAGCATGTGCATGGAGTGTAAAATGAAGTGCTACATGTTTTTAATGTTATTAGTTGTATTTAACGAGCTCAGCCCTGATTGAAGCATGCACTGGACTCAATGAAAGGCCTCATCCGCTCATGTCAGTGACGCGTGTCAGATGTGAAGTGAGCGCGCGGTTAGGAAATGACTCTATTATCTGAACAGAGGTTTGCCGTGAGCTATTTTGGTAGCGCTTCTCAAAGACTGAGCGCTGCACAAACAGGTCAAGCTTCCTGTGGGGGGTGTGTGTGTGTGTGTGTGTGTGTGTGTGTGTGTGTGTGTTGTGTGTGTGTGAGAGCTGAAATGACAGACAGGTGCCTTCACTGACAGAGAAGAGGGCATTTACTGTCAACGGAAACCAGCTCGAGTGTGTGTGTGTGTGTGTGTGTATATGTGTGTGTGTGTGAGCCTCACATCAGTCAGACGCGTCTCGCTCTGTCCTGTCCCTCATGGATTGCTCTAGGTTCCAGGTTAGTGTTACACACACTCTCCATCTGTGTGTGTGTGTGTGTGCTGTTTTATGATTTCTCGCCCGTATCCTGATGGTCAGTGTGTGATTTGGTGGATTTCTAGAGTTGCATGTGTGTATTTGTGGCTCGGATGATGTTCTTTGCAGCAGATTGTATGTACAGAGAATCTGCATGTGATCTTGTGTGGTTGTTGTATCTGTAAAGCTCAGAAAGATCAGATGTGTGTTTGATCTACGCATTCGTCAGCGCTTAATGTTTCAGATTGTGTAGTGTGGTGTGTTGTGTGTCCGTGTTATTTGTAGTACGTCTGTGGGATTTTCTCACTCCATAAAACTATATGAAGTGAATCCAGACGTAACCGTTTTGAAAATAGAAATTATTATATGAAATGGTCACTCCCACAAATGGATATAAAGTATCTATAAACTATAAAGTGCCTGCTTTAAATTATATTAAGCAATGTTTTTATACAGATTTTTTTTTTTATAGAATTTTAACCAAATTTTAAATTTGACCTGTTACTGTTATTATTATTGGTATTTTTATTTACTTATTTTATCTGTTTTATTTGTTTGTTTAATATTGTTATGGTTTGAAATATTATTGTTATTACGATTATTGAAAATTGTTTTACTCTTGAGTTTTGCATGAATACAGCATGTGCTGCTGATACGGTGGTGAAGGATGAGTGAGTGAGTGAGGGAGTGAATGGTCGAGACAGAGGAGTTGATGAGTTGAGGAGTTGAGGAGTTGAGTTGAGGAGTTGAGTTGAGGAGTTGAGGAGTTGAGGAGTTGAGGAGTTGAGGAGTTGAGGAGTTGATGAGTTGAGGAGTTAGTTGAGGAGTTGAGTTGATGAGTTGAACACCCTTGCCTCATTAAGTATACGCAGTTCTATGAATATGCAAATTAGACCCGTCTCCACCCACTCAACATTTAAAAGCTTGATTTTCACCACAAGGGGACTTTCAATTTTGTATCAGACTCCCGGACTGTGTGTGTGACGTCTGAGAATAACTAGCAACCAAATAATACAGCAACTTTGCGACCTTCGGTTAATCTGTTCATCTATAACACGTGAACGCAATGAACCACAACGACAAGATGTTTTATTGCTTGCTTGGTTTCTAATTCCACTCACAGTGAAATCTCATCCGCTCCACATAACCTGTATTTCACACGTCAAATATGCTAGTTCATAGTTAGCATAGTTGCTTTCAGTGTGTGGACAGATGAAGGGAAACGTATTGTGTCGCTTCTGGTTAAGGCTGAGTTGGAGCATCCCGACATCTTTAATGCTAGCTGGTATTTTTTTGTTTCTCAATAATTATCTTTCTAAACACCTCTCATTGTCCTCTAGATCTTTGATACGGAGCTCAGAGTGGAAGAAACCGAGGTGTGTTTTATTGACATCGCCTACGACGAGATACCAGAGCGTACTACAAGGAGTCCGAGGTGAGATATTTCTTTAATAATCCACATAAATGCATAATCATTAAAGAAATGATAAAAAGATTGATAATAAATTCCCTCTAAAGTACAGTATGTGCTCCATCTTTCATATTCACATCCAATATTTTCCTCACTGACCTCTATGATTTATTCATTTGAGCTCGGTTGATATGGTATTTAGTGCTGATGGGATTTTGTTTTGAAGAAACAGGGGAGTGCTTCTCCCACATAGAAGAAAACAAAGGAGTATGGGTTATTTTTAAGCCAATCCTGAATTATTAAAGAGGCCCTGTTGAGATCTCTACTGGATACACGTAAGACTCAGAGTCACCTCTCCACTGTACCGCCACAGTAACTCATTTTCACATTCTGTCTCTCTCCTCTGCAGAGGTGAGCTTAAGACAGATGAGAGCAGTGCAGTGTTATCTTTCTCTGGCAGGAGCTTGCTGCTATCTGAGGATCCAGGCCAGCAGTGCTTCTGTTTGAAGAGGGAGGAAAAAAGCAGAGGTGGAATTAGATGTGGAAGGGAAAAAGAACAGCTGCCATTCTGGGACTGACAAGCGTGATCGCTCTAGTCCTCATTTAGACGAATAAAATCACTATACTTTTATTCAGCAAGGAGGAGTTAAATTGATCAGAAGTAACACTAAAGACATTTATGTGTTGGAAAAAAATCTATTTGAAATAAATGTTGATTTTTTTTTATAGTCCTGAAAAAAGCATAACCATTTCCACAAAAATATTAAGCAGAATAACTGTTTTCAACCTTGATAATAATAATAATAATAATAAATGTTTCTTGAGCAGCAAAATAGGCAGATTAGAATGACTTGAAGGAGTAATGATCCTGAAATGATTGAAATGAGATGTGGTTTGTGAGAGTAAATTGAATTAATATTAATGTTTGTGCATTTGGTTTATATTTCAGGTGGTCCAACTAACATATCACTGGACATAAGACCAGCAACTCGCCTAAAGAATGGAACGTTATTTGTCAATAAAAGTTCAGATGTGTATTTTAGTTGCTCCAGTGAGTCTTATCCCTCACAAAACTTGACATGGACAGTTGAAAATTTGGCGCAGGATAATCCTGACAGGGCGTCTGGGAACACATTGCCCCTTGAGTTCTCCATAAGCAAAATCCAGCCACAAGATCAAGGGATGTACACCTGTGCATCCCAGAATACTCTCTCCATGACAACTGTGAACAAGAGCCAGGAACTCCTAGTTTACTGTATGTTTTAGAAATGTATTCTCATAAATGGTTCAATATAATTTGTTTTGTTTGTTAGATTTGTGATGCATAGGCTTTAATTGTCTGTATCTCTTTTTCAGATGCTCCAGAGAGGCATCCGGAGTGCAGGTGGGAGGTGGGAAATGAACCATCAGATGTCTTGTTCATATGTACCTGGAGTGGAGGTTACCCTGTGCCCAGTCTGCACTTGCAAGAGGTCTATGAAAAATCTGTAATAGCCAAGGGTCCCACGATCAACTCGTCCCAGGAGACAGAACGCTTGGAGTACCGTGTGAATAGGCATATATTGCATGATAAAGAGGAAGTGAAGTGTACTGGACATCATGTGACTGGAGTGGAGAAATACTGTTCTTTTAACCTCCGTAAGAGCATTTCTCTAACAGTTCTACAGTGATGAGTACCATTGAATCCATCATTTAATGTATATGTCCCAGATTATATGCATTATAGGCCCAGATATGTTTCATGAGATTTACCTTCTATACTTAAAGGGTTAGTTCTCTCAGAAATGAATTGAATTACTCGCCCTCATGTCGTTCCAAACCCAAAAGATATTTAAATATAATCAGAGAGATTTCTGACTAAATCGCTCAATTCGTATGGATTAGTTTTACAATCTCTTTATTTACAATCTCTTTATGAACTTTTTGAAGTGTCAAATTGGTAGTTGTGTAGCTGTCAATAGAGGGAAAGAAAGCTCTCAAATTTCATTAAAAATATCTTCATTTGGAAAGTCTTACGGGTTTGGAACCACATGAGGGTGAGGAAATGATGACAAGTATTTTTGGTTGAACTCTCCCTTTTGATGAAAGCCTTCACTGTGTTATTTTACGTTTCTCAGTGTATTGACTACGAAGAAACACAAAAATATTGGTTGAAAGATGAAATATTGAAAATAGTGCCTTTTAGTTTTTTTTATTATTTGCATTTTCTTTTATGTACTTGACCATTAACATTTTGGGGTCAGTAAGATTAAAAAATAATAATAATTTGAAAGTTTGGGGTCAGTAAGATTAAAAAATAATAATAATAAAAAAAAAATAAAAACAATTAAATATATATTACACTGATAAAAAGGGACAGTGAATACATAATGTTGCAAAAGATTTCTTTCAAATAAATTCTGCCCTTTTAACTTTTATCAAAGCATCGTAAAAAAAGGTATAATAAAAAATGAATAAATTACATTTTATAATATACTAAAATAGAAAACATTCATTTAAAATTTTAATAACGTTTCACAATATTGCTGTTTTTACTGTATTTTTGATCAAATAAATGTACCCTTGGTGAGCAGAAGAAACTATAAAAAAAAATCGTACAAACCTCAAACTTTTGAACGCTAGTGTACATTGTTCTTATATCAGCCCAGGTATTACTTAAAAGTCAAATTGCAATTTGTTTGAGTGGGCCGACATAACCAATGGTGTGATGGACTCTATTTTTTACAGTCTATGGATGGACTGCATATATGTTTAAAAAAAAAGTGCAATCCCATTTGGTGCCACTAAGGTTTCTTGATTTTATCCCTTCCCAAAATAGTACCGTTTGTGTTTTTGCTTATCATCCTCTTTTCCACCCATCTCCAGCTGAATTGAAACCATATATTTGATGTGTCTTCCAGAGATTCCGTATCCATCAGGAGACCCCTTGGTAACGGCTCTGGAGGGCAGTACTATCACCCTCAGCTGTTCTGAGACCGACGCTTTCCCATCAGCTAAGACTGTCTGGAAGAAAATGAACGATGTCATCAACAACACCATGAAATATATTTTGTCTGAAAATGGACCCACTTACAAACTCACTATAATCAATTTAACAAAGGACGATGCAGGGGTCTACTACTGCTACAGTGAAAACCCTCTTGGCGCAAGAGAGCTAGAAGTGATTCTAACTGTGAAGAGTAAGTTACAAACTTGAATTTTTCACCATACTTTTATATATTTTTGAATAGTATCCTAGCATCCTTAAGTATCCTTTTATCCTAGTTAATACATGTCCAGATCACATTTGAACTCAAATCCAACATAAAATAAATAAAGGATAGTGAAAGATAAACCTAATTTTTCGACTTTTAATATTTTTGCAATGTAGCACCATTTTCATGGCAAGCATATATTTTCCCTCAAATTCCCCATGATTTTTATTATTTTTTTTAATTTTATTTGATTACCTTTATTTTGTATGCAGATTCTCATAGTAATACAACACTTCTTTTTGTAGATTTTTTGTTATTTGAATTTATATATATATTTATTTAATCAATTAATGCAATAATATATATATACTGTGTATACTGTATATACATACATACACAGTATATATGTTATTGCATTAATTGAACATTATCTCATTTGCATTATGGTAGAATTTGGGGGGAAATATTGTCATGGTGCATCTTAATAGTCCTTACAACAGACTTAATTTTCTAAAAGAAAAATTGTATTTCTTAGAAATATGACCCAGACATGTTCTTGCCAGAATTTGTGGGGTTAAAGCAGATGCATAATGATTTCACTTGTTTAAGAATGAGACGCGTGTTTACATAATACATCAGAGCTCAGATCCAGAGATACTTCAAATACTAGCAATGCTAAAGCTGCTGTACGGCCAAGGCGGATGTACGGTACAGCAGCCCCAAAAGTATCAAATCTTCTCCCTCAAAATTTCTTTTCCTTTTTATGAAAAGTAGTTTCAGACTATGTACAGTTTGACAGCATTTCATCTTTATTCTCAGCCTCTGCAGATAATGGAGGGGCCGTAGTTGGTGTCTTTGTCTCCATTTTGATAATGATGATGGGAATCGTTGTTGGTGTGACAGTATATTCAAAGCGTGATAAAATTTGCATTGGTAAGTATTTTTCCATACTGTATACCTAAATAAAGCTGCTTTAATGAAGATTCTTTATGTAAATGTTTTTCTTTTATTATTTTTCAGGTTTAGGATTTAGGTAAGTTTGACCACAGAACATTAGTGCAAAACATTACAGCATTACAGCAGTATTCCAAAATCTAAGTGTTTTCCCACATACAGTTGCAAATCAGGTTTATTGGCAAAATGTACAGACTTTACGCTGTTTGCAATGAACAAATCAAACAAAAGTAATTGAAATAGCTCAACACAACAAATGTTTCAAGTGGTTTCCCCAAATCAACTTAAAACGCAACTTTTATGACTTCCACAGTCTCAGAATTATTCAACCCCTTCATGGCAAGCATCTTTAGTACTTCGTAGAACACCCTTTTGCTGTTACCTGCTGCAAACGAGATGTATAACCAGACACCAGCTTCTGGCAGCGTTTCTGAGGAATCTTAGCCCACTCCTCATGAGCAATGGCCAGTAATGGAGTAATGTTCTTGGGTTTGCGTGCTGCAACCGCCTTCTTCAAATCCCACCACAGATTTTCTATGCGTTTCAAGTCAGGTGACTGATGGCCACGGTATGATCTTCCAGGACTTCTTCTGCAACCAAGCCTTAGTGGAATTTGAGCTATGCTTGGGATCATTGTCCTGTTAGGTTCAATGACGCCCAAGCTTCAGCTTCCTCACTGATGGCATGACGTTTCTCCTAGGATTTCCTGATACTACAGTGAATCTATCTTGCCTTCCACACGCTGGTTTCCAGTGCCAGAGGATGTAAAGCAGCCCCAGAGCATCACAAGCCCCAACATGCTTAACTGTAGACAGTGTTCTTTTCAGCATATGCTTCATTCTTCTTCCTCCAGATGAATAATTTCAATTACAACTGTATAACGTGTCAATAAGGATGTGTAAAGCTGAGGCATTATAATATTTTTTTTTCTAGTCGTTTAGATGATGACAGAGGGGATATACTGAGTTTAGTGGACTCAGATGAAGAGGAAATTTTCAATGATTCTGTTCCACAACTCCCTCCGCTGACAAACGGACATGCGACCACACTCGTAGAGATTCACAGAATACCATCAAGTAAGTCAATGGCTTTCTGAATATTGTTCAGACTTTTTTGTTTAAAAATAAAAGGAATTTACACTGTTAAGCCCAAAAATTATGACCATCTCCTAACAAGGCCACATATTAACGTCTGGGTAGATTAGATGATAAGCAAACAATCAGTTCTCGTGATCAACTTGTTGAATGCAGGAGAAATGGGGAGGTATAAAGATATGAGTGACTTTGACAAGGGCCAAATTGTTATGGCAAGACGACTGGGTCAGAGTATCTCTGAAACGGCAAGGCTTGTGAGTTGATCCCGGTCAGCGTTGGTGAGAATTTACCAAAAGTGGTCCAACAAACCTCAAACTGGCAACAGGGTGTAGGGTTCCCAAGCCTCATCAATGCACGAGGGCAAAGCCAACAGAAGGTTTACTATGGCACAAGTCACAGTGCATCGCATTCTGCTGCGTAGCCACAGACCAATCAGAGTGCCTATGATGACACTGTGGGACGATGACAAGCCGGTGGAAGGAGTGTGATGCTCTGGGCAATGTTCTGCTGTGCTGGCCATTCATGTGGACATAAATTTGGCAGTGCCACCTAAACATTGTTGTAGACCAGAAAGAATTGATTCTGAACTGCCGAAATGTCTCGTCAGCAATTACATTCTCACTTCTGTAACATATCTATGTAATTTTGTAACAAAAAATGTATAATGCTAGCCTATGGTCTTCGTTGGGACAACATCTGCTTAGTATTTTGACCCACATTCAAACACCGTAGTTGTAGCTGAGGCCTGGAAGAGTTTGGTTTGTGTTGTCAACATGTCGAGAAGACGTTGTTTTCTGTGCTGTGAAAGCAAATCACTTTGCATGCACTTCTAAAGGATGAGGACTCGGGTTTGAATTGATACAGTAAAACTGACGCCATCGTTACTGTTGGTATCAGTGTGTGTATCAAGTGCTGAGGAAGCCCCCGGAGGTGAACTTCAGATATGGTAATAGGCGTTTTGTTTCCGACACAACAGACTGAGCCATCTGACCAATCAGAGCAGAGCAGGCTCTCGGAAAAGGAGCGGTTAAGAGAGACCGAATCCTTGATTGAACCGTTTCAGACACTGTGAGAAAAGAGGTGATGCCGAGGTGTATTATGAGAAAATTAAAAAATGGTTTTTGACCTTGGATGCATGTAATCCTATTTTAGGAGACCTTCAAAACAAAATTAGGAACATTTAAAATAGTAATTGAAAAAATCTGCATACAATTCTCAGAGAGGATCTATTTTCTCTAGTTATTCTCAGCTGTAAAATATACCATGTTTGATATTAATGATGAATTTTATATTCTTTGTACTTTCTGATTTGCTGAAACAAGTCTATATGTTTATTTTATAGTTGATCATGACGATACTGCAGACAGTACCGAACACACCGGTCAAGCTCATCCAGATCAAGCCGAAGCAGCACATCAGTCAGAAGACTGTTAAGGACCAGCTTAATATACAGAAAATCAATTGTGAATTGTATTAAATTATTTGTTCGTTTTTTTTGTGTGATATTTTACTATCTGTGTAAAGAACTTAAAATTTTAAAGAGGCCCTGTCTTTATTTTCAGTATTAGTTTTTAATACACTGGCTTCAAATAGTGAAATTAAAACTTTTACTACTTTATACTACAGTATGTTTGTGAACTGTTACAGAATGCTATTGTTAATGAATTGGTTTTGAATGATTGCTTTCCATAAAAATGTATAGGTGAATATGTCTGGGTCATATTTCATGGCGAAATAATGAATAAAAAAAAACAAAAAAACATAAGTAATTATTGGAAGCCTTTTTTGTATCATTTCAATTTAGTTTACATTGTGAAATTATTTTCAATTAATTCAATTAAGCACACCCTCCATTCTCATTACTATAAAACATTCAGACATTTTTCTTTTGATTTATTTTTTTGTGGTGATTTCTTATCAGATTGTAGTTCTTGTTTTTTGATGAGAGGATCCTTAAATTTTTGTTCATATTTCATCATGTCGTATTTATTCAGTTTAATCAGTTTTTGGTACATAATTTTAGGTGATGAAAATTACATTTTAATTGATGCAAGAGTTGAAAATGAAACCAAATATTTCAACTATTTAGTATATTTTCTTCCTTAAAAAAACATTGTTAGTTCATTGTTAATATCCTGCGATGCAGTTTTTTTCAACTGCGCGTTTTAAATAAAAACGTGTAATTATTGCTATAATCCACAATAATAATAAAAAACTTGATTAACCCTTCAAGTATTTTGTTGACAGGTTAACACTGCTGCTGCACACACACTATATACTGCTCAAAAGTTTAGGGTTGGTAAGATTTATTAATGTTTTAAAAAAGTCTCGGTAACACTTTACAATAATGTTTCATTTGTTAACAATAGTTAATTGTATTAACTAACATGAACTAACCATGAGCAATACATTTGTTAATCTTTGTTAACGTTAGTTAATAAAAAATACAGCTGTTTATTGTTTGTTCATGTTAGTTCACAGTGCATTAACTAATGTTAACAAATACAACCTTTTAATAACGTGTTAGTAAATGTTGAAATCAATATAAACTAAGATTAATAAATGCGGAAGAAGTATTGTTCATTGTTAGTTCATGTTAATAACTAAGGTAGTCGTTAACTATTGTTAAGTAATGAACCTTATTGTGTCACTGGTTTAAATAGATGTATTAAAACAACAAAAACTGAAGCAAAAAAATAAAAACTAAATAAATACTAAAAACGACAAAACCACAACAAAATTACTAAAACGTTAAATAAAATAAAAATGAAAAATAAAAAAAGACTTTAAAATACTAATAAAAACTAAATACTTTATATATTTATATAAATTAATTGACAATTCTATTTTATTTATCAGTGTTTTATTTATTTATTTATTTATTGACAATACTATTTTACTACAGTCCTTATTAAAAAAATACCATATTATAAGTTCATATTACCATAGTCCTTACAAAAAAAGTACCATGATATAATCATGTGATGGTAATATCATGGCATTCTTTGCCATATGGTACATGAATATACTAACACAGTACCATGGTATACAGTATACAAAGCTCTATTGGTTGCACTTTATTTTACAGTACGTACACTTTCAATGTGCGTGAGTGTACTTACCCACAAAAGTACTGATCAATTTAAGGTAACTACATGGGTTAAGTTAAGGTTTAGGGGTAGGTTCAGGGTTAGTAGTTATTACCCAGTTAGTGTCATTACCAAGAACAGTGAAGAAACAATGATGGATGCTGATTCAGAACATCTCCTACTTTGATGTAGAGCACAGCTGAAACTTCTTGTCTGTATAACAGTAGTGCTGAAGCTGGATGCAGTGAAGAGAAGACGCTGAACTGCGGGCAGATGGTGTGGGCACTGGCGTTTGGACCCTGCCGGTCTATCCGCATGGATGTTTTACATCAGAACGCACGTGACCATGAACTCTGCTGGCCACTGGTCTGAACAACGGCGCGATCCAAGTGTGGGTCGTCTCAACTGGTAAGATTGAACTCTGAGTCTGCACTCACCATCAAGAGCTTACATTGGTCTAAATATGAATAGGGTGGTGGAACACGACCTGAAGAACATGTAGTATATGTTAGTAAACCCCTGTTCTGTCTTCAGGGAACCTGCGGTTTACTCTAACCGGACATGAAGCTCCTGTCAGGGATTTGGTCTTCACTCCAAATGGAAGTCTTACGCTTGCATCGGCCTCCCGAGACAAAACATTAAGGATATGGAACTTGGCAAAGAAAGGTTAGAGCATCTGATGTGGAAGAAACTTCTTAACAAAAAAAAAGCTTGAGTTGAAAAAAAGCTTTCATGGTCTTTAATTCTGCACTTCTGAACATTGTATACAGGCACAGATAGAGCCCGAGTGGTGCTCAAGCATCTGCCCTATTGGTCTCTGATTAGATAAATGTCCTTTTTGCAAGACTTTTATTTTATAGTTCTAAACAAAGCAGAAACATTCCGTCTCCCAGCGATATGTTGTACTTGGTGAAAAGACGTTCACCTCCCAGCAACACACAGCAGTGTTTTGTTCTTGAAGCATACTCTGTTTTTGAACGAATCAATCGGTGAGTTGATGATTCAATGACCCATTCATAAAGTCAGTGGAAACTTGCTTCTTTCATGAATTAATTACCTGTGGGACCCGTACACGGCAGACATCCTGACTAGAGTAGAGTATGTTGGCAACCCAAAATTTTCCTGTCTCATGCCATTTCTTTTTTACAATAATGAACTTTAATTTAAAAAAAATAAGGATTTTTTCGAATTTTTGAAACGAAAATTTCAGCATGAATATTTCACTGGTTTTGTGCTGTTTAATATTGTCTATTTTTTTGTAACCATATTATGGAAGCTGGTTTCCGCCACAGAATAAAAATATTCAAAAGGTTATTATAGCAACTTTTTAAATGACAATTTTGAGTCTTTTTTTCTTAGAATTGCGAGTTTATATCACACAATTTGGACTTTATAACTGACAATTACAAGTTTATATAAAACACATATTTTTTCTTCAATTTTTAGAACCAGAAAGTGTCAGCACAAACATCTACTTTCATGCTGCACAGAAGAGAGAAAATAAAACAGTTTTAAAGCTATTTTTTTGTAACCATATGAAAGCTTGTTTCCCGCCATGCAATACAAAAAATTCGAAAGGTTATGTAAAAGGTAAGGTTTTTAATCTGAAAATTCGGACTTTTTTTCCCTCACAATTTCGAATATCACACATTTTTTTAAATCTTTTTTTCCCTCAGAACTGAGTTTTGCAATGCAGACATTACAACTTGCAAATTGGGAGTTTATACACAATTCTGAGGGAAAAAAGTCTGAAAGATATAAAAACCTTTTCTCACAATTGCACAATTCAGACTTTTTTTTTCTTTTTTTCGAATTGAGATATTAACTCAGAATTGCAGAAAAAAGTCATAATTTTTAACCTTTTTTACTCTGTGGTGGAAACAAGCTTCTATTCCATAGGCTACTGTAACATTAAAAGCGGAATGATTTGATGTTTTTGAACATGTAGACAAAGACAGTATTGTTTCTCATACTTGACGTAATAATACTTTGTTCTCTTTCCAGAGACTGTGAGGTGTGTGCTTACAGAAGTGACAATTTACTGACGTCTCTGAGTTTCTCTCCGGTTAGCCTGCAGCTGGCCTTCAAAGACTACAGGTGAGCACAGAACCATCCAACGACATTTTCAGATGACATTCTTGCGACCTCACACACCCGATCGTCCACTTTCTGTATTGTTACTGGTGACACTTGTATTGTCCTGCAGGGCGTTACAGATCTGGGACGTGGAACGAGATAAACTGGTCACCAACACCGATCACAGTCGCGCTGGTGGTGTGTGCTGTGCTTTCCATCCACACGGGGGCGTCATTGCTACAGGGTAATGCAGTTCACATCAATGTGTTGGAACGTCATTTTATTTAGTTATGGCTCGCAATGTTTACTCTTGAAACGTTAGGGCTTGTATACTAGAATAAATATCAGGACCTTAACATATGCCCCATTTGTTTATAGGTGCAGAGATGGACAAGTCAAATTCTGGAGAGTTCCTCAGCTTGTTTCAAGCCTTAGGCATCTGTGCCGGGTTGCCCTGAGATTCTCTATTTCAACCTATCAGGTGGAGGCTCTTCCTTTGCCCAAAAAGATCCTGGAATACCTCACATATAGGGACATTCCAAAGCAAAAGATCATATATTGTAAAGAACACTGCAGTTGACTGAATATAAGGAAGGTTTGTGCGTCAAACTTTGCTTTAGATGTTGCATAATTTTCTAAGACGCCGAATTTCCCCAGACTCAAACAAAGAGACATAAAATTATGATGCTGTACTTGAAATATTTATTTAAAGACTTTTATTTTTTACATAAGTAATTTGAAAATGTAGCATTTGTTTTACAAAGAACTGAAAATAAACATTTAAAAAAATATTACAGGGCTCTGAACAGTTTTTTGTTGTTGTTGTTGTTGGTCAAAACAACATGAAGTAAAGTAAAAAAAGAAGAAGTAGTAAAAACTTCCTCTCATGACATCAAAACCCTTTCATGTGACAAGTGTGAACCAACAGTCTATCCGTCGCTGACTACTATGTCTCTGACAGCCTGGAAAGCAGCAACCATTGAGCTCAGCTGGATCTTCTCATTGGTTCCCGAGGACAGACGATACCTTATGGTTTAAAAGGAAAGAACAGAAATTAAGCTCAAGAATATCATGTACAAAAATACAGTAAAAACAGTACAGCAAGGATGTGTTAAATTGATAAAAAGTGATATTAAACATTTATATTGTTAGAAAATATTTCTATTTAAAAAAAAAAAAAAGAAAGAAAAAAAATGACTGATCCCAAACTTTTAAACGGTAGTGTATATTGTTACAAAAGATTTCTACTTTAAATAATATTACAGGTTCCCAAAAAATATTAAGCAGCTTAACTGTTTCCAACATTGATAATAACTGAGTATCAAATCAGCATATTAGAATGATTTCTGAAGGATCATGTGACACTGAAAAATTCAGCTTTGCATCACAGAAATAAATTATATTTTAAAATATATTCAAATAGAAAACCATTATTTTAAATTCTAATAATATTTCTGTATTTGATCAAATAAATGCACAATAGACTTCTTTTGACCAGTATTGTATATATATATATGGGAGTGGTACTTTTTGGTTCATTCATATTTAACAGTAATCAAACGAGTGATAAATAAAATGATCTCTTGCTATACTGATTTAGAAACAATTTGACAAAATTAATGTACTCACTCAATATCTGCAAGTTTTATAAGCAAACCCATGCGGATCGAGGGAGGGAAATCCACTGAAATAGAGACACAAAAACATTAGAGCAAAATAACCCTTTTTTTATTATAAAAAAATAACCCAACTGCCCTATCAAAAAAATAATCTATAGTTCCAAAACAAAAAAACCTACAGATACTCTGACACATGCTGTGTGATAAATATTGATATACAGTTATGATATACAAATTTTTGCTGAATATAGCTTGATATGTAGTGTGTTCTGTGTGTGTGAAGCATGCTACACTCTGCTACTTATAACAGGCGTCCTTTAAAAACAAGAACAACCGGTTTCCATGGCAACCACAAAAGGATCTCCATGGCAGCGAGGGCAGGGAAACATCTAGCTCATCACTACACAGTTCTGATGTGTTCCAGGCCTCAACTGGACTCTGTGCTGCTTTAGTTCTTTAATAGGGAAACTCTGGTAACAGTGTGCTCTTACCGCGGTGAATGAGAAGATGAACTTCAGTTAAAATGTCCTTAAGTGCCAGACCTTTCAGAGTTTTGAGCTGCAGAATTTCTGTTGAACCTGGTTAAGGACTTTTGAAACGTCATAAACTATATCAGCAAGTTCTCATCACAATGGTATTCTCATAAACCTGTAAATATCCTTAATAAAATAATGGTTTTATTATAAATATCAATATTAAAAAACATTTGCTTCTATAGTAATATTTATAAAATAAATTTGATGTTTGATCAGTGATATTACATGTACACAAACGTAACAGATTAGGTATATGGAGCATAAATGGGAGCATTTGTGGTCATTTTCCTAATATGGATTTATGTTCATTTGTAAATGTGCATATTTTAATGTAAATTTTACTAATTAATTCATTATTATTATATTATGTATATTTTAGTTACTTTGGTGGAAAGGGTTAATGTGAGGAAAATACAATTACAAAATTATTATTTAAGCTTTTTGTTAATGCTTTGAAAAAGATGAAAAAATAAATGAATTTTGAATCTATATTAAGATTAATAAACAATCTCCATTATTATCATTAATAATTACAATCATTTTTGGTGGTAATAATTTTAGAAAATTTAATGCATTTTTTTTTTGTTGCTTTTTTTTTTTTTTTTTTTTTTTCTTTTTTTTATCGTTGCTTTTTTCAAATTTAATGCATTTTTTTTTTGTTGCTTTTTTCTTTTTTTTTTTTTTTTATTTTTTTTATCTAAAGCAAACTGGTGACTTTTTTACCCGATCATATTTCTTATCCCCTCTACTAACTTATCAATGAAAAGTCAGAAAAGGAGAGGTGTGGCTTAATGAAAAATCTCCAACGGGACTGTTTAAAAAAATAAAAAATAAAAAAAAAATAAAAAAACTAATAACAATAATAATAATTTAAAATAATCAAATGCTTGAAATTAAGAATAATATAAAATACGTAAAATTAAAAAATATAAAATATATATGTATTTTTTAAATAATACAAATATTGAAATTAAGAATAATATAAAATAGACAAAATATATGTAAAATAAAAATAGATCTTTATCAAGAACAGACGTTCTTGCATTTTAAAACCTAGAATAAAACATCCAGTTATTTAATAAAAGCAGATGCAGTCAAAATTGAGCTTAAACTTTCTAAATATGGTCTCAAAAAATGAATTAATTTGGAAATTAATAATAATAAAATAAACTACATGAAACTAAAATAAATACTTATTCTAGTAGAGGGGTAAGAAATATCATTGGGTAAAAGAAAGTCACCACTCGCTTTAGATCAGCAGCAATAAAAAAAGTGTCAAAAAGACCACACTTTTCTATTCATGTTTTAAAAAAAGAAAAGCTTGAATAACTAATTAAGCAATCACGTAGTAAAAAGGATACGGTTGTACGCAGTGGTGAAGTCTTTATTGAGGGCCCAGTCCAGTATGTTGGCGATGTCTGATCTAAGAGGATGTCCAGTGCATGTGTACACCGTCTCCTCCGTCACCTTCCCATAGGCCATATGGGTGCTCTACACATCAAAACAAACACAACACATTTTTCTCTAGGAAATTCTTCATGCCAGCAGCAATCTAAATGATAAGAAAACCATAAAATCACCACTTTTTCACACGATACACACCTGTAAAATGTTCAGTGATCGTCTCATGTCTCCTGTTGAGAGGGTCACAATGGCCTTCATGCCATCTGGAGTGATGTCAATGCTATCAGTGAACAACCGTGAACAAAACAGATTTTTAAATATTTATGAATCTATGCTAGGGAAGCACAATGTTTGGTTTTATTAGCTCAAAGATGTCGGTGCTGTCCTGCGCCGGAGGGCAGAGCCGGTATAAAACGCGTGTTTGTGTGTGAAGAGTTTTTTTTTAATCAAATGGGCCATAGGGCTGGGTCACTTCAGCCAGGATCTTTTGTGTTCAGGGTCTTTTGAGTGGATCCATCTGATGATTCAATTCTGATAAAAACACTAGAAAGGTCTTAATATTGTCATTTCAATGTTGCTCTATTACAGATGTCTTGCTTCTGATTACATAAAAATATTAACAACTATATTTTTGCATTTCCTGAAGAAAATGTGAGTGAAGATTTCTTCAGAATGCAATAAATTCAACATTAATTTTCATTCATAAATAACATCCACTTGACCTGGATTTGATGTGATGAGCTTCTCACCTCTCCTGCTGTATCACATGCTCTATTCTGGGGATCATCTGGCTCTGGGACAGGGGGCCGAAACGAAACCGCGTGCATCGAGACTGTAGCGCAGGTATGATCTTTGAAAGGTAGTTACAGATCAGACAGAAACGTGTGTTCTCCGTGAACTTCTCAATGACTGAGAGAGAGAGAGAGAGAGAGAGAGAGAGAGAGAGAGAGATAAAATCAGGTTGGCTCAATGAAGTCTGCACAAATAAATCTCCAAAGGGACTGCAAAAAATAAAAATAAATGATAAAATAAAAATGATGGCCTGGTTTCACAGACAGGGCTTAGATTAAGCCAGGATTAGGCCTTAGTTAAATTAGGACATTTAAGTAGCTTTTATAAACGTGCCTAAGAAAAAAACATTACTGGTGTGAATCTTGAGACAAAACAATGGCACTGACATATTTTAAGATATGCTTTTATCAGAAGATATTTTAAGATATGTAAGTGCAAGTTGCAAGTTAGTCTGGGACTAGGCTTAAACCCTGTCTGTGAAACTGGGCAAAACTGGTCGTTCTTGCATTTTAAAACCTATAAAAAAAGCATACAGTTATTTAATAAAAGCAGATGCTTTGTCAAAATTACCCTTTAACACTCAGATTATTTTTTTTCCAAATCACACTGCTCTCATTCATGTCTCAAAATAAAATTAGGCATTTTTTAAATAATGAAAAATATCTGAAATGAAGAATAATATAAAATATTAAATTAATCATATTTAAAATGAATAGCATTAAATTAAAATAAAAAAAACAGATCTTTATCTACTAAGATATTCACATCACAACAGACATTCTTACATTTAAAACATTGCAAAAATGTATCTTTTTAAACTCTCAAAATATTTTTTTCCAACCAAACTTCTCATTCAGGTCTCAAAATAAAATAAATATATATATTTTAATAATAAAAATATTTGAAATGAATTTTATATATATATATAAACTTTATCCACTTAGATATCCACAACAGAAATTTTTACAGGATCTAAAGCATTAGATCCAAATGCTTTGTCCAAATGAACCTTAAACTCTCTAAATATTTTTTCCAATCATAATCCCACTGCTCTCGTTCATGTCTCACTGTGGACAGTGAAATGGCAGATCCCCATTCTTCTGCCATCGGGCCATTTGGGGGCTCAGCAGGCGAGCTGATGGAGGGGCAGATGGTACGCTACCTCTCCTCAAAGCATTCTGTGCGTCCTGGTCATAGCATCCGCCTCGTCCAGGATCACCAACTTACAGCCTTTCCTACAAGGAGCAAAAACACAAAGAATGATCAGTTCTTTTACAACAACAGTAAATATTTTAATGCAAAAAAAGCCAAAAGACCAGATGTCATGCAATATGGAAACAAATACGGTAGTAAACTTGCTACATGAAAATGTAATTATTATGTTGTTGTGTGTGATGACATTATCATATTATACAGTACAAGTTGTTCAAGAATGAGCTGTAAGGGTCGGTACAGTTCTTACTTGAAGATGGTTCGTGTGCTGGCAAAGCTGAGGATCGGCCCCCTCACCACGTCTATGCCACGGTCATCTGATGCATTGAGCTGAAGAAGTCAAATGTGTTATAGTTCCCATAAAAAAAAGAAAAGAAAAAAAGATTTGCAACAAGCATATTTAGCCTTAAACGAAAAGTTCACCCAAAAATGAAAATGTTGTCATCACTTATGTTGTTCCATACCCCTAATGAGATTCTTTCCTATGTTGACTGTAGCTATTAACATTTAAAAACAGCCACAACACAAAGTGCTTGTTGGAGCCATTCAAGTTTGAATGATTGAACTGTATTTAATGTAACTTAATTGTTGACTTAAACTATGATTAAATATGTTTTTGATGATTTAAAGGAGATGACTTTTATTTTGTAAGGTGACTCTGGATAAGGAAGTGGGCAGATTGGACTCAGGTGTGAAGGTGGAGAGAGAGCACACAGCTTTCGACCACACTTTGTTTGATTGACCAACATTAACCTTTTTTGTTGCTCTTTTTTGGAAATAAATACTTAATTTAGCATTTATATTGGGTATGGAGGTCATTTCTTGGATTATGTGCATCAAAGAATCCCTCAACCTTTACACAAGATGGGTGGCTTTAATTTTTAAATAATTTGTGGACAAAAAGCCCCTACAGTGCTATACAGATAGCCACTAAATTATAAACACTTACAACTTTAATAACATTTTAGAAATTTAGAAGCTCAATGCAGAGAAGATCTTGTTAGGTCAAAACGGTAACCAAGCCGTTCACACAGAACGCATTTTTCCATTGTGACAACGCAAGTTTTCCATTGCGTTCTATGTAAACAAGCGCTAGCCGGACATCTTTGACCGTTACAGTCGCGTCTGTCACAAGAGAGCTGCATGTTTAGAAAGCCATGTAAAGTTAAAAGTAGTTCAACTTTTTTTGTTTTGGAGTCTCCTACAACAGGTTTACATGCATCAAAGGTCAAAAAACTGTTTCATTTTCTCATAATATACATTGTACATCATCAAGTTTTTCAATGATTCTCAAAAGACGTGTCTGAAGATTCAGTCTCTTTAAACTTCTCCTTTCCGCGAACCTACTCTGGTCTGATTGGCCAGATGGCCCAGTCTGTTGTGATTGGTCCACCGCTTACATCGCGTGTCGGAAGCTAAACACACATTACCATAACTGAATTTCAGCTCCGGAGGCTTCCTAAAGCTCAGCGATTGTACACACTGTAAAGACAGCAAAGATGACGTCGATTTTATCATATCAATCAGAGCGCGAGTCCGACGATGAAACACTGGAAGAACTAGTTATTCAACCCGAAGGACAACTCGAGCAGGATGTTTCTCAGTGTTACACTACTCCGTTTGACGTACACTGAGATGTTGCAGCGTAATTCCTCACCATCAGCAACAAGTGTGTGTCCATCAACAAACCTATGTGTATATTTCTAATTTATTGCAGTTCACATGTGGGAACTATATTATTAACTGTATCATAACAGTGCAGACGTTAGCCGATCATTAACGTGAATGACTGATGTAATATTAAAGTTTGTAAAAAAAATATCTTGCTCCATCCTTTATCTTTACTCAAAGTAGTAAGAGTGATAGATAATCTGCCTTAATGGACACAGTTTTAGGTAACACAGCTGATTAACAGACAGTAATAATGTGAGTTAGCCGGTTAGCCGGAGACTTACACAATATAAAACACAAAATTACGTATTTTGAACACCCAGTAGAAAATATATACATCAGTAATTATTTTATATATAATTATATTATATATAATTCTTTTTAAACACAAAAAAGTACTCTGTGTGATCGGTGCTTCGGCTCTTTCTATTAAACTATGCAGGTTTGTCGTATGCTGCTTTAAATGCCCGGAAGCAGGATGGATTCTGATTGGCTGTCATTGTTTTTATCGTTCATCAGCTAGAAATAAATCATTCTGAAAGGGATTCCAACAATATTGTTTCTCTGTGCCGTTATTGTTCTATTTGTGGTGTGGACTTATATTTAGAACGATTTTTAGAACTACGTCTTAGTCATTATCGTTAGTTATCGTCCTTGGTCAATGGGACTTTAATAGTATAATATAAATTAATACTAAACTGTGATCATAAATTGATGACTGACTCAAAGAACATCAGACAAAACTAACAATAGACCTTTTACAACTAAATTAAATGGATGACAATAAGTTTTTTGTCATGGGGAAGATTTCGCCAAACATGTGCATTTGGAAAATATCTGTAATAAAAATATCTACAGTACCTCCAGAACCATCGAGTTGAACTCTTTATCTTTGTACAGCTGTTTAGCACATGCTAGTATAGTAGAGGTCTTTCCTGTTCCTGGAGGTCCATAGAAGAGCAGATGAGGCAATCGGTCTTCACTGATGAACTTCTGACTGTGGGGAAAAAAAATTTACGTAGACATTTATTAAAATTACATTTAAATAAAATGTTCAAGAATGTACTGGATGTACTAGTTTTGTGAAAGAAACAAACTGAAAATGAACGCAGATACAACTCAATTTTAATATATAGTACATTGTAAAGTAGTATTACATTGAAAATCTTTATTTGTTAATAATAGTAATAATAATAATGGCAGAGTGCAAATTATAATCCATATACAAATCACTGCTTACTTGTGCTCAGGATATCTTGGTGAGAGATGAGATCATCTAATGTTTGTGGCCTCTACTTTTCAACCCTGAAAATCGAAAAATATTTGTTAAATACTTTTATAATTTTTTGTTTCATCATGTTAAGTGACAGCACTCAAAATGGAATTCTCTTACCTTTTCAAAATTAACCATAGATTGCCTCATATTAACATCATGGTATTATTATAATGATAATAGCTATCATAACAATTAGATATTAATAATAAAGAACTTATTTAAGATATTTAGCTTATTTTGCAGTGAATTGACAGATTCCCTTGAGTAGTCATTGCTTTTCTCCATTAGTATAATGTCAGCTGTCATCCCAAAAACCTAAATTATTCTGGTTTATCTATTTTCATACATACTGCACCACGAGCTCAACTACAGCCAGTGGTTGGTTATTATTATTCATAAATTCATCATGGTCATACGTGCAGAATATGTAAACAAAGCAAAACTGTGCAATGCTGCACATGTCGGCTAAACAATGTCTCAAGGAGCATTAACACCTTTTATTTATAATTATCAGCTTATAACAAAAGAGCGAAATTTGTACTACCAAATGCAAATAAAATTACCATGGTAAATTTCTCGTCTGCCGTTGTGCTTTACTTGTTGATGCCATTCTCTTGTACTTTGTTCAATCACCCCTTCTTCGATGTCTCTTGGCGCGTTTTTCTTATCTCCATCCGCGAGCGTCACTTACTGACAGTCTATTGACCAATCAGAAGCGCGCTTTAAATGAAGGCGGGATTTACGAGGAACTGGCTTACTGTTATTTCATAATAAGAGTTTAAGAAATAATCAAAGTCATTAGTTAATGTTAGCTGTGTCTGCTATGTAAATGGTTTACTTCTTAACGCATAATGTTTAAAATAATGGATTGATTTATATACACATTGTATTCCCTAATACGATATTGCAGCAGGTACCGTGAGTAGGCTATTTAAAGCACATAAAGCTTTTGCAGGTTTGGTTTTTATTCATTTCTGGTCATTGTCAAGTTTGGTTTGCAGTCAGATAGAGTGGTAAGAAATTTAATTTCACTAGGTCCACAGTGTAAATTAAAATTAATAAAAATTAAAGGTTAAAAAGTAATAGTGTTGTTGACAAGTAAATTAGAAAATAAAGTAATTAAAAACTAAAGGTAAAAAGTATTACAATAATTAAAAAATCTGGTAATACTGGGTAAATCAGTAATCTATAGCCTATTTTAAAAGTTAAAGGCAACATATCATTTGTGCAAGTTTTTGCAACCTGTACAAACAATAGGCTACACACACACACACACACACACACACACACACACACACACACACACACACACACGTTTTATGGGGACTTTCGACATAATGATTTTTATACATTCCCTCACAGAAAACTTTCTGCATTTTTACATTTTCAAAAAACATTACTTAGTATATGATTTATAAGCTGTTTTCCTCATGGGGACCAAAAAATGTCATGACAAGGATTTTTATATTGCCATCTTTGTGGGACATTTTGTCCTCATAATGTAGGGTATACCTGAACCACACACACACACACACACACACACACACTGACTGCAATTCGTAATCATAAAACCCATGTATACTGTTTTTGCAAAATCTATTTTCACACATCAAGCTCAGTCTGTTGGTCTTTAGCTTGGTCAGGTTGTTAGACCGGTGTAAATCAGCTATGACAAGCAAACCACTGGTCAAAGCTGGGGGTTTTTTAAACAAGGAAACTTTAAAATAGCCTACTGTAAAAGTGAACCTGTACTATTTTTTTCCTCCTCTTAAAATTACTTTTATTGCTGTGTAACCCAATGTAATCAGGTTGAATCTGTCATATAATTTTTTTGGAGAGGATCTTGTCAATTGTAAAGTACACTTGAAAATGCATTAGGGTAGTAGGCTATGTCCGGGCTTACTGCCCTAATGTAGCCTCATTTCAAGTGTATTTTGTTTATCCAAGTGTATTTCCAATGCTTGTGACAGGCAGTTCAACTACTTTTATAAAACATGACCATATAAAACAGTGGTTTGATTGGAAAAGGTTCTCCGAGTTCAAACAGTGAGCTCACTGCATTGATGCTTATCTCGCGAGAACTCTCTCCCCTGCTTGTGTCGGCGGTGCGATGCTGCTGATGCTGTTGCTGTGAATTGATTGACGCGAACATGTCGGTGTGATGGGGGAGCGCCGGGATGCAGCCGATGATGCTCCAGAAGGGGAATACATGCAGTCAAATCAGACGTTATCGTTAAGAAAGATCACCAATCGTTCTCCTTAATCATCAATGACAAAGATGTCTCAATTTGTGTTGCATTTCACAAGCGCGCAATGGATCTAGCTGATGCCACCGCAGCGAGGATCTGATTTTTATTTTTTCCTTCCTTCCTTCAATGTATGTGTATCATGGTAGAGTCAAGCTGGAGCATCAAACATAAACTGTGCAACCCTGATGACAACACCGTCAGGACATCAGGATATCAACAATGGAATCGCCTTACACGTAGAGTCTAGTTTTTCATGATCACACAATTAAACGCACTATCTAAAGTGTTTTCTGATCGGATTGAGCGAAAAAAAGTAGCCTGCACATAAGAAAAGGACCACTGCTCACAAATTATGGACGAGGAGAATATTACCAAAAGCGACGAGCATCATCTGAGTTTGCAAAAAGCCTTGCAGCAGTGCGAACTGGTGCAAAACATGATTGACATTAGTATCTCCAGTTTGGAAGGTCTGAGGACCAAATGTGCCACATCCAACGACTTGACACAAAAAGAAATCCGAACGCTGGAGGTAAGCAACATCCATTTGCCTGAGCCCAAATGTGAATTTTGCACCCCAGCCCCCTGCATTTCTACAAATGTCACGAGAGCATAATATGTGTGCGCGGGTGCATACACATTATACAATTTTGCATCTTTAAATGAGTTTCAAATCAAAGTTGCATCTCGGGAATTGACTGTATTGGCGAGATAAATGAAGAAGCTCGCGCTGCAGTGAGAGGCGCGAGCTTGCGCATTCTGCAGGTGGTGAAGAAGGTGGTTCGTGCTTTTTAAGACTCCATATCTAGATCAAGGTGTCCGATAAATATTTGCAGGAAATTAGACTTGAGGGAGAGCGATGAAACACATGTTGTTTAAATGTTGTTTTTATGTCACGTGAATCAAACTTAGCAATGGTATCGTAGGATTGCGATTTTTCTTAACGATTTCCGGTTCTATTAGCCATTAGACTCGGTTTCATGCTGACTTAAAGGGATAGTTCACCCAAAAATGTAATTCTGGTATAATTACCCAGCCTCATGTCGTTCTAAACCCGTAATACTTAAGACCGTTCATCTTCGGAACACAAATTAAGATAAATTTGTTGAAATCGGAGAGCTTTCTGTCCCTCCACTGACAGCTACACAACTACCACTTTGACGCTTCAAAAAGTTCATAAAGAGATAAAACCTAATCCATATAACTGAGTGGTTTAGTCCAAATTTATGAAAAGACTCGATCTCTTTATATGATGAACAGCTTGAATTTAGGCTTTTATTCACATTTAAACATTGATCAGCGAACATAAACAGAAGCTAAACCGAACATCCTTGACGCACAAGAACAAACCTCATGATCCGTAACACACGAGAATTAATCTCATTGGTTCTTGCACGTCAAGCGAACATGCTTGAGCTTTTGTTTTCCACAACTGATGTGTGAGTTGATGAATGTTTAGGCCTATATGTGAATAAAAGCCTTCATATGCGCGCATGTCTCTCAAACAGTGCTGGGAAACAGTTTCTCTGACAGTGAAATTAATTCACTTCAATGGTTTAAAATCACATGTTTTAAACTGCAATACTTAAAAACGCATGCTAACGATAAGCTTCCGTTACCGTGTAGCACAGCAACGCCATGTGAGTGTAACCGCGATAGAAACAATAGTCCAAAATTTCTACCGGGTTAATCGTGTCTGCCGGTATATCGTCCACCCCTATGTATGATATTACGCTGTAGCCACTTTGGACCAGCGGTTTGGAAAATGGATGGATGGATGATTCAGCTGTGGGCGCCATCTTCTGGCAAGATGCGGGAATTCATTCATCATGACCGTCACAGTGCATTATGGGTATTCTCTAGCTGTTGAGTGTAAATGAGTTGTACACTGTTATTGCGGTGCTTTATAGTGTTGAATGAGTGCACTCAGTAACGTTCAATGTGGTTTTAGACACCACCACAAATGGCTGTCCCTTCAAATAGTGGTGCCCTATTTAAGGGTATAGGGGGCAGTTGCGGACACAGCCCATATTTTTGATCAACTATAACGAAACTGGTTCTTAAGATTAATTTTTTCATTAATCTATCTGACTGCATTGGCCGCTCAGTATGTTTCTGATTTAAACTACTGAAAAGAACCGGCTCATAAGAGTAATGCATTTATGAATCGGACTACAGGTTACGCTCAATATTTTATTCTTGACTTTTCAGCAAAATGTATACATAAATCAATTAAACAGCAAAAATGTTGCCTAACATAGGAAAAAATATCAGACTATGGTTTTGAGAGATACTGCAATTAACAAATTGTTTAAAATTACAACAATTAAAACACCAGTTTTGAATAAGGTGCTTGAAATCAATATACAAAACCACTGCTAGAGAAAACACAGTTGTGCAACTGGACTTGTAACTTGAAACCTTAGTTACAGAGATATAGTCCTTGTGACAACTTCCCTGTTGGACACATAGCCCTGGGCACCTGTTTGAATGGATGGAGAATTTCACACTAAACCACATCCAACTGCAGTTCGGTGTGATTTTTGGCTCAGATTTCCTCCCAGCAGTCAGTTGTTTGTCTTCTATTGCTCTGTTCAGCGTGTTTAGGCTTCAAATACTTCTTTACATTAGACTGGGTCTGCTTAGATGCAAGAAGTCCAAAAAGTGATCCCTGCTTATGGGCTTGATGTATAGGCCATATATTACTGTATTTATGACACTTACTATATTGGCTATAGTCAGTTAGTTGTCTTTTATGATCTAGTATTGCTTTATTTTGCGATTAGATCTGTGTTTTTTGTGTATGATTATACTTTTTGATCAGGATTATGTGCTGTTGCATGCGTGCTGGCATTGCTTTGCATTTATCCTTTTTTTTACTCCACCAAATAGTCTGCTTTTCAACAGCTCCAGTATATTTGTGCTCTGTTCACTTGACGTGGGGAAACCCATTTTCCCGTTGGCTGTTGATTGCAGCCGTCACTCGTGTCAGCATGTCACAATGAAGCACTTTGTTTGTTCATGTTGATGGAATAATAATTACAAACATTAGATATTATCTGGGGGTTCTTGCTTGTTTACCTGGTGATGGACGTGCATTAGCATCCTCAATTTACCAGGCACCAGTGATCCTCAAAGCGTAATATGCCATTTGGTTACATCGATACAGTGATCCCTCTTTAACTATACGTGCTCACCCAAAAATAATAAAAACTCATTCCAGGTTTAAAGGTTCGGTAAGTGATTCCGAGAAACATTGATGAAATTGGATCTGTCCGAGCACCATAACATACTTGTAGCCAATCAGCAGTAGGGGGCGTGTCCAACCTTTGATGGGGGAGGAGAGAGAGTGAGCAAGAGGGAGATTTGAAGAAAGACTGTAGAAAGAAAGATGGCTGAGAGACATTACAAAAGAGAAAAGGTCAGAGGAATATCAGGTGTCCTTCATGCGTAATGCAGCCAGCATCTGAGGGGTGCTTCACTTCCTTAGTCTTTTTATACTTCTTTTTGGGGAATTCCAATTCTATTTTCGGCATCAGCTGTTGCCTATGCTCTTCTAGCGCTTCTCCACTTCTTTACTGTAGCCTTTGTTACTTTCACTTCCGCTTGTGATTTAACACTTTCTCTTCACCCCCGTGCACCCTTTCATTGACCTTTATTGTTGGTTCTTGTTCTTTGTTTCACACCATAATAAACAGAGGAAGCCAAATGCAGTTGTTTATACCCTACATCTATGTCACAAAGTATTTTAGGTACTTTCCACTCATATAGCATTCAAGCATTTTTATATTTAAGCATGTATGGCATTACTTTAAAAGCAAGCAAAATAACATTTCTTTGAAACAGGCAGATAGCAATATCAATATCCAAAACAGCGGGAAGGCCTGAAAACGTAATTTAAATTAGCCTATATAGCCTTGTAGGCTAGACAACTAGCCTATACATTTGTTTTTATAAGTTGGTAATGTTTAAACTTGATAGTCTTGAAAGTTTGTTAACATGGGGTGTGTACAACATTCGCATGAAAATGATAAACAGCAAACACAACCAAGAAAATAGCTCCAATCGTGTTGTTATGTTTCAGTCATACTTCGATATACAAGACAACAAACTCTATGGATAAAAAAACCTAAATTTGGGTAGTGCTAGAGCCTATATAGTCTGTGTATTACATAATAAACTAAAAGAAAGTTTATATTTAAGCAATAAGCCCCTTGAAGCCGTGTTTTACAGTGGATTTAGAACAGCTAAGGGGCGTTGTTAGGCACACGCGGAGTGGAGAACAGCTTTAGAACAGCTAAAACCCCCTTAACTGTTCTAAATCCACTGTAAAACACGACTTCGAGGGGCTTATTGGTTTTATAAAACGGTTACTCCATAAAATATTCATTTTAATATTTATTTTATTCATAAAATAAACACCAGCAACAAGAAATATAATGTTATAACACATTTATTCCTCCGCCAAGCAATGTATTTCCAAAGAGGTTGCTAAGCAACACATGCAGCAACAAAGAATCACAAACGGCAGTTGCGCAGTAATACTAATGTAATGCGGTCACAGGTGTAAGTTTGTTGAGTAATTTACAACGGCTTAGAATGCGGCTCAACCAATCAGAATCAAGGACTGGAACTACCGTCATGGAACTATCACATTTTCTGACTAGTTTACTTTAGTTTTTTTATAATACACCATACTCTCATCCAAACTGAATAACTAAAAACAAGTTTAAATGGGTACATTTTCTAAAAATATTTTTGATTCTTCATTTTCTTTTCTGACATACTCTTATTAAAACACAGTAGACATGCTTATTCTGTGCATTTTGAGCACTTTTTGTGGGAAATCATATTTGTTTTGTCCATCAAAAGTGTGCTTTCCCTTAAATTGAGCGCGATCAGCGCAGTAAAAATAGACCCGGCCCTGAAATAGAGTTCTCAACGGGCCTGAAAATTACAACCCGACCCGACCCGGCCCGTGGCTTTTAAAGCCCGGACCCGATGTAACCCGACACATCAACATGGAATGCGGCTCAACCAATCAGAATCAAGGACTGGAACTATCCGTCATGGAACTATCACATTTTCTGACTAGTTTACTTTAGTTTTTTTATAATACACCATACTCTCATCCAAACTGAATAACTAAAAACAAGTTTAAATGGGTACATTTTCTAAAAATATTTTTGATTCTTCATTTTCTTTTCTGACATACTCTTATTAAAACACAGTAGACATGCTTATTCTGTGCATTTTGAGCACTTTTTGTGGGAAATCATATTTGTTTTGTCATCAAAAGTGTGCTTTCCCTTAAATTGAGCGCGATCAGCGCAGTAAAAATAGACCCGGCCCTGAAATAGAGTTCTCAACGGGCCTGAAAATTACAACCCGACCCGACCCGGCCCGTGGCTTTTAAAGCCCGGACCCGATGTAACCCGACACATCAACATTAATTATCTGCCCGAACCCGGCCCGCAGCGTTTTTTTCTCTCATACACGTATTATCATGACCAGCAGACGGGAATTCAAATCAACCTTTAATGTTCGCGCCTTTTAACAATACAAACAACTGAAACAATAAACTTTAAATATATAAATAGGCTGTAGTAGCGACGGTGAATTCACCTGCGGCAAGTTTACTTTTCACCAACTCCATCTCTTCTCTCCAGGCTAAAGGCGTGCATGCAGCGGCGTCAGGTCTGCCCCCGCCCCTCTCCATGATGC
Source organism: Leuciscus waleckii (assembly GCA_900092035.1). Classification (NCBI taxonomy): domain Eukaryota; kingdom Metazoa; phylum Chordata; class Actinopteri; order Cypriniformes; family Leuciscidae; genus Leuciscus; species Leuciscus waleckii. The sequence goes on along the minus strand of FLSR01004888.1, from coordinate 1,594,054 downwards.
ACGTTGCACGCAGCTGCCAGACTTTCTTTACGGTGAACAGCAGCGATGATTAATAAATGTTTTTTTGTTTTTTTTTAAAACCCGCGGGTCCCGTCGGGTTTGTCGGGCCGACCCGACCCGTTGAGAACTCTACCCTGAAACCCCCGCTTCACTGCTGCTATTGCTCCAAGTTAAATGCACTTATTGGTTAAAATGGACGTCGAAATAAATATGTGCTGCTCACGCACCGCTCACGGTTGTAGTGTGAAATGACCATAACATTGATTTTGAGTGTGCGCTGCTGGCGACTAACAACGAACTCTGTGTACCGTTTTTTGTTCTTCCTTGTCGTTCGTCACCTTCACTTTATTTTTCGAGAAACTTTATTTTGCGTCACTTCTGCTATGATAAAGAGACATCCGCTCTTGCATTGTGTGTTCGTGCATTTTTGGGGGCGGAGCAATGAAGGGAGGGGTGTGTTTGATTTCAAATAGCCTATCAAACAGTGTTCAACAATGATTCTCAGAAATTGCTTACTGCACCTTTAAAGTATATCCAATAACTCTTTCCTTCAAAAAATACATCAGATAGGCTACTGATAGAATCTGTATATTTTATAATCAGGGATATCATTATATGCTGTCTTCTAAATTCATAATATTCAGTGTATGTTAATGGGTTAAAACAAGCATATCAAGCATATCCTTTGCTTACAAATTGCCACTGGCAAAAGAAACTACATTGCTTCAATCCACTGTATTGGACAGATGTGTAAATCTCTCATTTTTTAATTTTGTGATTTAAAAATATATACATCATATCTTTATTTTGTGGCTTTTGAATAGATTATGGAATAGGTTTGAAGTGGATAAAAATATGATACTGCAATTTATTGTATTGTTTAAAAAAATTATAATCTTGCTTGATCTGTAAAGCACTTTGGGTCGACTTCTGTTGTTTTAAACGTTGCTACAGAATAAAGTTGACTTGACTTGACAACAAAGGATTAAAGCAGGGTTTACCAAAGGAAAAAAAGTTTGGAATTCCCTGGGTTAAAGAATTAATCTGTTTTGTTCGCAATATAACGAGAGAGTGATGTGTATTTATTTGGGTCAGTTATTTTTCAGTTCAGTGAGGGTATTTACTTCAGGTAGTGAATTGAAAACTTTGAGAGAAAATGCATTTGAAGGAACATCTCTAGGCTTTAATCTTTGCATTTGATGCTTTGTTTTCATACACTAACATTCAGCAAACAGTGTTGCAAAGAGAGATCAACCCAACACAATTAAAACTGAACAGACTTCTGATGTAGATGGAGAGTGTTCAATAAACTGATAAGATGGAAACGAATCAAATAGCTGATACTTATTTACTCATTAGTTTAAAAGGTCATAATGTATCTTGATGGCATCCAGTTTCTGGATCATTTGTCAACCGTAATCCTTTGTTCTCACTATGAGTGTTACATTTATTACCTTATAGGCTCACTTGTGGCCAAAAACATATTTTCCTCTGTTATACATTTTGTACATTGTAAAAAAAAACAAGCAAACATAGAATTTACAAAAGGGCAACAGTCAGTTGCATGACTTGCGAGTTAAATAATTAATTAATTGACAGATTCCTAATTCATGTTTAAGTGAATGTAGATTGATTATAATTCGCTTTTTTGCACATCATTCTTTTAATCATTCGTGCATCCTCTCATGTTTTCCAATAATTTCTATTTAATTCAATGTGTTTACTTGTCAGTAGCCTATCTTTGTAATTATTTGTGCAATTTCTGAGTGAAAATTTCTTCTACACCATTTCCCCCCCCCAGTGTATATTGAGAATTTACAAAAGGGCAACAGTCAGTTTGCATTACTTGTGAGTTAAATAATTAATTAATTGACAGATTCCAATGTTTAAGTGAATGTAGATTGATTATAATTTGCTTTTTTGCACATCATTCTTTTAATCATTCGTGCATCCTCTCATGTTTTCTAATAATTTAATTTAATTCAATGTGTTTACTTGTCAGTATCTTTGTAATTATTTGAGCAATTTCTGAGTGAAAATTTCTTCTACACCATTCCCCCCCCCCAGTGTATATTCATGTGAAATCACATGGGGAAAAACTACTTATGAAATAACGTTTCTAAACGTGAAAACAAAACCCACAACAACTGTGTGAATAAAACTGTTAAACAGTCAAACAATGCAACCATATTAATTATTCATGCCCCAGTGCATGCTGGGAATGGAGCTGAACCACAAAACCTTTATTCGGTGTAAACCTATTTAAACTCAAAAATGCATTATTCTAACTTACCTGCTGCGCTTTAAAAATCATGACAGAACAAGCATTTTTAGCAATATTTACTTGATGTAAGAATCATTTTTTTTACACTGTAGTGCATTTATGCTTTTTGTCTATTTTTTTTTTTACCCTGTAGTGCATTTATGCTTTTTGTCAACCAAATAGTTTTGTGAATAGTAAAGTCTGCAAAATAGGTCTCTGTTTATATGTGTTTTTGTACAGTGCTGCTATTTATTTATTTATTTGTTTGTTTGCTGTCACATTCTAATGTTTAATATAATTATATTGTATGTTATAGAATTCTACCCTTTATTTAACACAGCACCCTTGTTAACCACTGGATGCTATTTTAACCATAAAGAGAGATACAGTATGTAATACATAAAAGAGACTGTAAGATGCTATAGAAAATAGCTAGTGTGTCTTGTGAGTTTTTCGTGTTCTTTGTATTCCTCCTCGTTTCCCTGCACAGACATTGCAGTGACATCACTGTCTTGGGAAACTTGTCCAGTTTAGAATATTCATGTTTTTTCAACATGCTTAAAATCAGCTCAAAAAGATCATAAAATATTGAATGACATTAAGGACAGATACAAATGCCAAGCATTGCATTTAGAGTTTGCTTATGGATCTGCATGCGTGTCATACAACTAATTATACTTCAGTTATATATGATAAAAATACACAGTTACCTTGGAATCTGCACACATTTTAAAGTCAACATCGAAAATTCCGGAATATTGATTTATCCATGCTCATCATTATTATTATTATTTTTATTTTTTTTAAATTGCGGATGATCTACTACTTCCAGTGAGATTCTGAAGTGTGCAAAATTATGGATACTTTACTATCCCATGAGGCCACGGGAGAGGATTTATTAATGGCAGTGAAGTGATGCAACTGACGCTGGTAGTTCACGTGAACACATGGCTGATGTAGTACGTCCGAATTTCATTGTCTACCCATATATTCATACCATATTGAACATACTTATTTAACGGTCGCAAAGTAAGTTCAAATTAAAATTCAAATGTAGTAGCCTACCTACTCAGACAGTATGCGATTTCGGACGCACCTTTAAAAAAATTGTGAAGTTGACTATCATTGGTTACTGCAGGCTCTATTTG
>FLSR01004888.1:1573587-1590517 GCA_900092035.1 Leuciscus waleckii | reverse complement strand
ACCAACTAATCAAGTATTCTCGTAAGCGTAGAATCTGCCATTCAGAATACATACGAGCCAGTCGCTGGAATGGCGGCAGCCATGTTGCGCCTCCATCTTGAAAATACATTAGCCAAAGAGGGACATACCTGGAAATTCAAGGATCACGCCTATTCTCGAGGACATGTAACAGAGTCGCCAAGGAAGCGAAAGAGAGAATTAAAACGACTACGCGACAGGCAAATCAACAAGACCAAAGTCAATATTGGAAATTATGCAGCCTACGCTGTAAACATTGCCTTACACTATAAATCTCGTCCAATATACAGAATAACGATAGCACTGATACTTTATAACATTAGCTTGCCTTCGTTTGGGAACCTGATAGCTGATGTTAGCAATGAAATGGTACCAAAATAACAAAAACGTAAAACTATTATTCGTTTTTCATAAAGGTCATAATCTACATAACCTTCAAGTGAAGGGGTTACTTTAGAAAACTATTAAAAATTGCATTTACTTATTTAGTCAGTTAACAGACTAAATAAGTAAATGCAATTTGTAATAGTTTTCTAAAGTAACACCATCACTTGAAGGAACACTCATGGACAAGCCATGTTAATCTAGGAATTAGTTAAAACGTTAAAACGTCCTCGGAATGGGAGGGGCTAGAAAGTAATATTCAGTTGGTAGTCATATACAATTTCACCGCTAGTGGGAGAAAATCTTACACAGTGTAGCTTTAATCAAAATAACTTCCAGCAACATCTCTTCTCTTGTGACAAACTGTCACTCACATGAGATCACAGCAATAATAGCATACCACAATGATCTAACCATCCTGTCTATTCCTGATGGATTGTTCGAGAAGTCGTTTCACTACGATATACATCATAATAGTGAAGAAAAGAATATCACGACTCCCATTTCATGCAAACTTTAAAATATTCTGTAATCTTAATAAGCATGCAAGGAGAAGGGAACTTTCCGAGTGACGGGTCTTCAAATTATGTTAATATTGCAGAATTTAATGCACATTCTGCGTGACAAATTGGTGTAAATTCTCTAACTTATGACATATTAAAGATGTTAAAATATGAGTGCTATATAAAGTCTTTCTTTCTTTCCAGGGTAAACTGGTGAAGTACTTTAGTCGGCAGCTCTCTTGCAAGCGTAAAGTGTCCTTACAGGAGCGGAATGTGGACCTGGATGGATTCCCGCAGCTGGGACACTGGTTCCGCATTGTTAACATGAGGAAAGAGGTTATTGAGGTATGTACAATCCTGTATGTTTTGTCCTCAACCAGTTAAGTGCAAACAGGGGTGGGTGATATGACCAAAATCTTATATCACCATATGAGTCATTTTATTTCACTTAACGATATATATCATGATATAGTTATTTTTTCTTTAAATAAGGTTTTTATATCATCAAAAGTTTGGAATTGAAATTTCACAACTCTTCTCACCAATTTCGATATCACAAAAACTAATACTAGCCAATGTAAAAAAACAAACAAACAAACAATAAACCTCTCGGTGACACTTTATTTTGATGGTCCCATTTAGACATTGTACTAACTGTAAGTAACATTGCACCTACATGTCTGTAAACTCTCATCAGAGTATTAGTAAAGCATTAGTAGACTATCTGCTTAATATCTGACAACACTTTATTTTGATGGTCCCTTAACAGACATTCTACATACTATAAGTAACTTTTTAACTACATGACATTTAGTAGCTTTTATAAATGTGCCTTAGAAAATAACATTACTGGTGTGCATCCTAAGACAAAACTATGGCACTGATATATTTTAAGATAAAAATAACTTTCAGTTAAAACAGCTCAAACATGCATTTTAATCTGGGACTAAGCATAAAGGATAATTCCGGTATTTAACACCTTGAGTCTATTTTGTAGTTTGTTATGGATGAACTAGAGTGGTGGACACAGAAATTTTGACGATGGGTCCTGTCTCGACTTTTTGACTCTTTTAGAATACTTGTTTTTAATCATCAACGAACACCACTAACCACTCGGTGAGTTGCACAGTTTTGAAAACGAACGTTAAGGGTTGATTTAAGGACATGTTCGTGCATGGCCATAGACAGCCACTCTGAAGCGGTCAAAGGCGATTCTAAAAGAGTCAAAAAGTCGAGACAGGACCCATCGTCAACATTTCTGTGTCCACCACTCTAGTTCATCCAAAACAAACTACAAAATAGACTCAAGGTGTTAAATACAGGAATTATCCTTTAAGCCTGGTCTGTGAAACCAGCCAAGAATGTCTAAAGGGGACCATCAAAATAAAGTGTAACCAAACTCTTGCTGAAAGCGTTCTGAAGACAAGTAAACAGCCACTGAGAAAATAAGAACAAAGAAACTACAGTAGAAAAAGAAATAGATCTACCTGAAAAACTTCAAGCACTAGAAATATGAAATACTAGCCTACATACTATAGATTAATCAAATGTGTAAATTAAATATACATTCTTATTAAAGTGAGACAAAAGTGATTCAGTCACGAGCAGTGAGAGATTTTTTGGTTTGATTAACATTAATGACAGACGACAGCAGGTAAATTAGGCTGCTGTCACTTTAAAACAGGATGTACGGATCCAATATACTGTTGCACATGCGTTTTCTTTCTCAACTGTTTACGTTCATTAAAGACATAAATGACTGTGTTTACAAGGATACTTGCAGTTCAGAAACCATCTCTCAGATAGCCCACATATAATGAAATTAGCTCTCTTTCACTGCGTTTCAACGGTTTAAAATAACTTGTTTTTAACTGCAATGCTTAAAAACGATGCAAACGATAAGCTTTCATGACGGCGCAGCACAGCAACGTCACGTGAGCGTAACCGCGATAGAGACCATAGTTCAAAATACCTACTGGTTGACAAAATTCAATCGTTAAATCGTGTTTACCCGTCCCGTACATTGCCCATCCCTAACCCTGTCCCACAGTTGATTTCCTTGTTCAACTCCATCATGCAGTCACCTGTCAAGAGAAGTTCAGACTTCATGGATTCAGTTCAGAGTTTGAAAATATCATGGATGGATCCGATTGTGACACACAGTAATGCTATCTTTTAGTACAGTGGTCTCTAACTCTGCCACTGTCATGCAGATTTTAGCTCAAGCCAGCGCCAACTCTCCTGCCTTGAGTTTCTAGTAATCCCGAAGACCTTGATAAGCTGGATCAGGCGTGTTTAATAAGGGTTGGAGCTAAACTCTGCAGGGAGTTTGAGACCACTGTTTTAGTGTGTGCTACCAATACTAAGGTTAGGGTTAGAGGTTAGAATTTGTTTAATTTGTTTTAGGCAATCAGCTCTGTGATTGACATGACTAACATCATCATTAGAATCGGCCACAGGGCGTGTTTGCGCGGCACAATGTTCTTCTGCGCTAGAAGAAAACATGTCACTAAATATTTTTATACTAAATAAGTTTTATACTGACAATTTCACTCCCCTTAATTGCTCTTATTACACTCTTAAAAATAAAGGTTCCCCAAAGAACCTTTCAGTGAACCGTTCTTAAAAGACCCATTTTTTTCCTTAGTGTAAAGAACATTTGAATAATCTAAAGAAACGATTTCCACTATAAAGAACCTTTTGTGCAATGGAAAGTTCCATGGATGTTAAAGGTTCTTCATGGAAACTTAACAGTGTTACATTACATAGTTTCATTCTCAGTGTTTGAAGCCAAGCTGAAATTGATAATAGGAAATTCTCAGAAAAAGATCTTAATAAAATCTTAATAAAGCTAACAAATTACACACATTTTCAGGGTTTAGGCCTAGCTGTGAAATGTATTACAAGCTACATGTCTAGTCTATACAAAGGGGATTAAGAAAAAATGCCAGAAAACTAATAAGGAAATAAACAGCGCTGTCCAATGTGCTGAAGCCCCCTGCTGATGTGGAGAAGGAATTGCAACTATATAGAATGCAACAGTCGGTTATATATGAATTATATATTCATATTCATTTATCCTATTCCAATATCATATTAATTTTTCTCCATAGGGGAACTGATTTTGAACAGTAACTTATAAACATTTAAAGACCAACCTACTGTGAGCTACGAGTTGTTGTTTTTTCCGCACCCACATAATTTCAATTGATGTGTTTCTATATATATAATCCACATATTTAAATCAATAGTTTTATATTATATCATTCAAGTGCTTCATGGGATTGTAGTTCTTTCCCTCATTAAAGCCGTTGAGTGCACACTCTTGTACATTTGCAATTTTGTCCGATTTCAAATACTTTTAGATTCAAGTTAAAGTTTTTAAATGCTTTGATTCAACTCGTAGCTGGTTGGTTTGGTTTATGGCTTATAACTCTTAAACAGACTTGTTAAAGATCCCAATAATACTTCCGGAACCAAGGCCATGAGAGGAGTAAATTTGTATGAATTAAAAGCTAAACTGATGTCATATTTATTTTACACATCTCCCAAGAAAATAAATGTGTATTCAAGATGCTTAAGTTGAGTGTTTAATATTTGAATTTTAATGTATGTCAAGGTTTTAACCTGTAAGAAAAGCACTTAACCTCAGGTTGCTCCAAGGTTATAAGTTTATTATAATTTACTGTTGATAACGGCATTAGTAATGTATGCTTTGCCGACATATATGCTGACGAGTCCAAGTTAAGTCTTATGTCATGAGTTTTATAAACCCTTTTTAATTTATTTAATTATTCATTTACTCAAAAAGAGGTTTTATTTCAAATGATTTCCTTGTTCAGATCAAGTCATACTTGTATAAAAATAGTACTGGATGAAGTTTTACAAAATATAATTTTTTGCTTTTTTTTTTTTACATGGACATGTTTTTTCTTTCCATAAATGCCCTCTGAACATGGACATGTTTTTTCTTCCATAAATGCCCTCTGAATATTTCTTCTGCAATTTCTCTTTGATTTTCCCAAATATATATATATATATATTAAACTCTTACATATTTTCATGCTAAGGGTGCTTAAGTTGAGTGTTTAATATTTGAATTTTAATGTATGTCAAGGTTTTAACCTGTAAGAAAAGCACTTAACCTCAGGTTGCTCCAAGGTTATAAGTTTATTATAATTTACTGTTGATAACAGAATTAGTAATTGTTCAGATCAAGTCATACTTGTCTAGAAATAGTACTATATGAAGTTTTACAAAACTGAAGTTTTAATCTTATCATATATATATATTTTTTTTACATGGACATGTTTATTCTTTCCATAAATCCCTCTGAATATTTCTTCTGCAATTTCTCTTTGATTTTCCCATATCTTTTTTTTATTACATATTTTCAAAGTCTCTAATGCAAAGGCTGAATTTATTTAATATAAAAATACAGTAAAAACAGTAATATTGTGAAATATTATTACAATTTAAAATAATGGTTTCCCATTAATTCTATTCCTGTGATCAAAGCTTAATTTTCAGCATCATTACTCCATCACATGATCCCTCAGAAATCATTATAATATGCTGATTTGCTGCTCAATAATTTTTTATTATCAATATTGGCAACAGTTTTGCTGCCTAATATTTTTGTGGAAACCCTGATGCATTTTTTCAGGATACTTTGAAGATTAAAAAGTTCAAAAGAACAGCATTTATTTAAAATATAATTTTTTTGTAACAATGTGAAAGTCTCTACTGTCACTTTTGATCAAATTAATGCATCCACACTGAATAAAAGTATTAATTTATACTTTATACTTTATAATTTAGTATTAACTTTTAAAAAACGTACTGACCCTGAACTTGTGAATGGTATTGTAGTATTGTACTATTTTTTCACCTGGCATGTCTGAGACTCGTCTCCATCACTGATGAGTTGTGTGTGTGTGTGTCTTTGTTGTAGGAGATCTCCCCAGGTGAGCTGACTCTCGAGGCTCTATTGAGATGTCGGATGAGCAGGTGTGTGAGGCACTGCTGAAGTTTGGAGCGAGTGATGAAGAATGTGCTCGGCTCAATGCCTCGCTCACATGTCTACGATCAGCCCACAAATCAGGTGAGTTCACAGGATGCAAATATCACCAGACTGTTCTGAAAGCATTCACACAGTCTTACTGACAGTGCTATTAGAAATGTAGTGGTGACGTGTTAATATAACACAAATTCCATCCATCTATATATCTATCTATCTATCTATCTATCTATCTATCTATCTATCTATCTATCTATCTATCTATCTATCTATCTATCTATTCCCACAGAAAACTACAGACTCCAGAGTGCCTATGAGAAAAATCTCATCATCAAAATGGTTCTTGTAAGTACTTATAAAATAATAATATATACGTATACATTTTGGAGTATTCAACATTTTGTATCTAAAATGTTCACATTTTGTTCCTGAAACTTTTTCTTTTTTTCTTTCTTTCTTTCTTTCTTTCTTTCTTTCTTTCTTTCTTTCTTTCTTTCTTTCTTACTTTCTCAGTTTCAGTTTGTAAATTCTTATCTCAGCCTTTTCTATATTGGTTTCTACCTCAAAGACATGGAGCGTCTGAAAGAGGTGAGAGACTCTGACTGGACCAGAATTTCGCATGTAATCAAAATGGACATTTGAACTTAAATATGACCAAATAAATTACTCAAATCAAATTGGAATTGAAATTGGGATATCTGTATCAATGTTCAGCCTTGCCATGTGAGAGTATAACTTGCTGGTGTCCCTATTTCTGTAGATGCTGGCCACACTGCTGATTATCCGGCAGTTTGTGCAGAACATGAAGGAAGTCCTGCAACCCTACTTGGCCGAGCGGCACCGATTGGGTGAGCTCACGCTGCGGGCTGTTTGGGAGCTGCTGGTGTCTGCACTGCTCAAGTACGGGCGACTCGCAGCAGGACGAGCGCAGGTCTCGCCCAGCGACCCCACTGTGCTCGGGTCAGGTCTGCGCAGCCCACAGATGGGTGAGGAGGGCCCCCAAGAGAGGCGAGAACGCATGTGTCTCAATGGTGGCTGTGGCGTCCCAGACGCGGATGTGGACGAGGAGCATGGGGAGAGGCACAGCGAAGAAGAGAACGAATCAGAGAGCCTCATTGACTGCGGCCTGAAGCTGCGAAAGGTCAGCTTCATTGAGAAGGTGGACCGCAAGTCCGCGAGCTGCGTCAGCCCAGTGGACGACAGCTTCCTGGAGGAGGGGAGCCCCACCATGGTGGAGAGGGGCATGGATCCTGCCTCGGTTTTTGAGATGTGCGATGATGATGATGAAAACGGGGTTCCAGAGATGAAGGAACTGGCAGGGGAGCCGCTGACAACAGGAGCTGAGAACAGCACGTCAGTGAGGCTCAGGAAGAGGGGGCGGAGCTTAGAGAGGGCTGACAGTAAGACGAAGAGAGATTCATGGATGGATCCTCCTGAGGAGCAAGAAACCGCTACGCTGACACAGGCCGAGATCGAGAGCTGCATGCAAACGTACCAGGTCAGAAGACACTCCATACGTACAGTCGTTTGCTCACAGAAAATGTTCAAAACTAACTGAATCTTTAGTTACATATGTCTTCAGAAAAGTCAGTGTTCACCTTCATCTTCATTAAAACAAGCCGACTTGTGTAAACAGACAGTGGCCTCCAGAAATATTGGCACCCATTGTAAATATGAGCAAAGGAGGTTGTGAAAATAAATCTGCATTGTTTATCCTTTTGATCTTTAATTTAAAGGAAAATGACAAAAATCTAACATTTCGTTGGAGTGAAATCAATGAATGTGGGGTAGGGAAATTAAATGGGTAAATCACATTATGAAATAAATATTTTTCTCCAAAACACGCTGGCCACAATACTCCAAAATTCTCCAAATTCTTATGAGTAAAATATCTCTGAAGTATATTCTCCTTCATATTTTTTGTATTTTTATTTGTATTTTTTTTTGTTTTTAGCACACCTAGACAGGGTGACTAGGAACATGATATTCTCCAGTCATGACATGAGTATAAATATGAGGAAACAAAAGGCCAAATTCCCTTTAATCATCCATTACAATGAGTTAAACCAAAGAATTTAGTTCTGATGTACAGCAAAAGATTGTTGAGCTTCACAAAATTAAAAGTGGCTGTAAGAAAATAGCTAAAGCATTGCAAATCCCCTTTTCCATCATCAGGGCAATAATTACGAAGTTTCAATCAACTATAGCTGTTACAAATCTGCTTAGAAGAGAATATATTGTCTTAATGCATGGCGAGGAGGAAAGATTGAGTGGCCTAAGACTCCCCAAGGATCACAGATGGAGAATTGCAGAGATTAGTTAAGTCTCTGGGTCAGAAAACCTCAAAAAAATAACAAAAATAAATAAATCAAACAGCACCTTAATAACCACATGTTGTTTGGGAGGGTTTCAAGAAAAATCCTCTGTTCTCCTTCAAAAACAAACTCCAGTATTTTCAGTTGCCAGACACGACTGGAACTTCAAAAGAGACTGGATTCTATGTTCAGATTAAACGAAAAAAAAGAGTTTTTTTTTGGCAGAAAACCCACCAGATGGGGATAAAAAGTACCCCATGTGTGCGAATAAACACTGCAGGATTTTTAATATTTTGGGCCTATTTTTCTGCCGGAGGTCCAGGACATCTTGTTCAGATACATGGGATTGTGGATTCTATCAAATACCTACAGATCAACAAAATCAAAACCTGACCACTTCTGCTAGAAATCTTGTATGAGCCGTGGTTGGTTCTGCCATGTCCATTCCAGTCCCCTGACCAGAATCCTAGAAAACTGAAGAGGAGAGCGTATCAACATGAAATTAGGATCTGGAGAGATTCTGTATGGAGGAATGGTTTCTGATCTCCAAACTCATCAGGCATTATAAGACTCAAACGCTGTTATATTGGCAAAAGGAGGTTGTAAAAAGTATGAAATGAAAGGGTGCCATTAGTCCTGGCCAATGTGTATTAGAGAAAAAACATTTATTTCATAATGAGATTTTCCCCACATTTTCCGTTGTTTTACCTGAAAGAAACTTTCGATTTTATATAAATGTTTAAAAAAGAATTTCACAGGCTTCTTTGTTCATATTTATCAAGGATCAGAGACAAAACTGGAAACTCCGGGAAACTTGAAAATGTCTGTGTTGACCAACAGAGGGCAGCAAAGCTTTTTCAGTCTGTTAGGATGTTGTGTAAATGTTAGAATAGAAACAAAGGAGAACTATTCTGGCATGTTCTTTTTTGCAGGTGAATTATATTACACATATTACTTTGCACAAGCCTCATAGTGCTTTAAAAAAAAAAAAAAAAAGTTAACTTATATTTGAGTGTTTGTTTACAGGCTATTCTCTATCTGTTCAAATTGTGCTGGTATCTTGATTAAAAAAGGTGATAAAATGTAAATGTAATGCAGTTTGTTGTAATTGAATCTCTTGACCAATTTCGTGGTACCCTCTCATTGGATATTTCTTTCCTCCATTGACTCTGTATTTGCTTTGAGTAGCGTTAGTGCGGCCGCCCTGGAGTGCCTGGATTTTCTGAAACGTGGATTCCCGCTGTGATAGTGTTCAGACACAGCGCTAACCGCCGATTGCACTGTCGAAAGTGAGATCAGGCTGGATTGCTTTGTTTTAAAGACGGGCTTAGAAATGCTGGTAGCTTGTTGAGGACGCAGCACGGGTTCAGCAGAGGTGCCACACAAGGACGACGGGGGATTCCAGCTGTCGCGAGAGTGTGGTGTGTCATTTAGAAATCGCACCTCTCTTAATCTTGATTTATTTTTCTTTAGCGCTCTCCTCTCCGTCTGCCACTATATATACCCCCCTTGTTCTCATCTCTGCTGTGTCTTTATTCAGATTCTGATTCATTTAAATGAAAAGGTCACCTAAAAATGAGAATTCTGTCATCATTTACTCACTCTCATGTCATTCCGAACACACTTGGGACATTGTTTCTTCTGTGATCCAAGCTGCTTTTTATCCAATGAAAGTGAACGGTGACTAGGGATGTCGAGAAAGATTATCAGTGAATAAAGACTTGTACAGATAAATGCTATTATAAGGATTTAGAAGACTTAAATATGATATAGTACATGAGTCATATGGGCTACTTTTAAGATGCTTTATGGAGCTTTGGTCACCATTCAGTTCAGTTTATGAAAGAAAGCATGATGTTCGATTAAACCTTTTATTTTGTGTTTCATGTGATTTACCTCACACCTCACTGCTCTCCAGAGAGAAAAAAAGTAATTTTGTCATGCAGAGTTCTTGTAGTCAGAGCAAAGCAGCGCAAGGGAATCAGTCATCTATCTTTTGTTTTGGGGTTTCTGTCTTATCTTTTAAAAGACATACACCATAGTGAAAGTGGAAAATCACATCTCAACCATCTTTAAATAGTATGTGCCAGTTTCATGTTCAGCATGTCAGCATTTATACATCTACAGTTTATAAAGATCAGGTGTTTAATTGACCTCCCATTGTTGAACAAAACTCGAATTCTTCATCGAATTCACTTTTGAATAGGTATTTTATACATTATAAAAAGTTTATTTTTATTTTTTATTACTACAGAGCAGCTGTTAGACCAAATCGCCATAATTGGCATAAAAACATTATGGTGTTCAAACCATGTTATTTCCAAAATACAGTGCCTTAATTTGTCAGACAAATCCATATTGTACAAAATTAGTTTACTTTTATGTATTTGCCCCAGATGAGTATGGTGTGTTTTCAAAAGCACTAAATAAATGATTAGTGCAGTTAATCTATACCAAGAGTTAGAAAACCCTACTTTATTCACAGGTGCCTCTGACTGCATAGGATTCACTTTGAGCATCTCTTGGACATTTAAACATGATTTATTTTTATTTTATTTATTTTTTTGACTGAAGAAGAGAGATTGCATTGAACTGTCAGCCACACATATGATTTGAAGGCAGTGCTGGAGGCAACACTCAGACACTTAAGAGTTAATTAACCAAAGTAAGAAAAGATAAATGCCTTAAAGAGTGTAATTCTGTTCAAATGTATTATCTTGAGTCAGTTAGCATGCTGGTAAGTCAAATTCGGGATTCTAATTGTGTCCTTGTTTTACCCACAATCCTCCCCTGCAGGCGTCCTCATTGTAAATGCTGCTTATCATCCATATTAGTGTATAATTGGAATGTATGTTTCAATTGCCCACAAAGGCAGTCATTCAAACAGCTTTATAATCTGTTTTTCAGAAGTCATTGCCACATATATTCACCCAAAAGTGTCTGTTTTCGTAAAAGAAAAATGTACAAATGGTCAAAAGAATTTATATAAACCATGATGTTTTTACTTCTCTTTATACCTGGCTTTAAACACATATCCAAGATTCAATACAATTTAAGCTCTGTCAGCACCATCTTTCCGCGATGTTTGCAATTATTTCAACTTGTTCCTCATGCTGCTTAATATTTTTGGGGAAACTGTGATGCTTTTTTTATCAGGATATTTTGAGTTGAACATTCAAAAGAACAGCATTTACTTGAAATGTTTAAATCTTTTATAAGATTATAAATGTTTTACTGTCGCTTTTGATCAATTTAATGCATCCTTGCTGAATACAATTGATTAAAATCTTTTTATTTTTTACATTTTTTTTTTATAAATCTTACTAACCCCAAACCTTTGAATGATATTGTAAAGTGTAACGCATAAAATGCTTTTATATGCATGTAAAACAAAGAAGTACATAGTAAAAGTACAGTTCCTCTGTTGGGTTGGAGAGACTTAGTCATTTAAAAATATTTCAAATGTCTTTTTGATTTGATACTTTTGTCATTTCCTGTCTGCCTTTATAATTAGCCTTGTCTTGACACAAATATCACTGCTAAGTCATATACATAGTCATCGTGTAATGTAGTCAAAGTCATATTGCTTTATTATTAGAGCAGAACCTAATTAACGGTATTGGGAAACGATAATGTATGGGCAAACCGCGGGGGGGACGAGTCGTCTTGACACCTCTCATGAGTCGTTTTGTGACATTAATGGCAGTATCTTCGACTAGTGATAATGGCATTGCTAATCGAGATGCTAATACAAGTGTCCATGTGTCCCTTTGTAGCAGTTGCATAAGGCACTGTTGCTAGGCAATGGTTTTGACTGCAAATGTATTGTTTCAGAAATGTTGACATGTTCTTATTAGGATTTACTGGATGGATTATTATTGATTGACTTTCCTTCTTTGTGTTCTGTAGTCTGGACATTATGTCATTAGTGGTGTATAAGGCTCATAGTTAGGGATTTGAACCAACCTTTAACCCTAAGTAAGCAATTTGGTCATGTAACTCGTCACACACTGTTTGTGCTACAGACCTCAATGGAATTTCAACTGGAGCGGCTTGATTTCTTAGCACTTTAAGCAATGATTTAGACCTGGTGGGTGATGAAACAGTCAAAAAAATCCTATAGATTTGCATATCTTTGTAAACGACCATACAGTATATTAACAACCACTCAAAACACATTAGCAACCTCCTAGCAATATCTTGTCAAACTCCCAGAACACTCTAGCCTTGTGGCATCAAGTTCTGCACATGAGAGGAGTTGATTTGTAACTCAAAAATGCAAGAATTTAATCAGGAAGAACATTTGTAACACTAACAGCGAGGCAATGCACGTCTTCAAGTGATATTAATTATGTAGGATTAAATCTTTAACAATTGTTGCTTGCTTTAATAAGACATTCATCATCTCAGGAGAACAAACACTGAGGAATTATTGATAGCTCTCGCCACAATCGACTGCACAACAGACAAGATTCATTCACACCTTTCTGTAGCAAAACAGAGGTGAATCTTGAGGTTGAAAATTGACGACAGACAAAACTACATGGGGTGGTGAGATGAGGATGTTTAGAAAAATACATATAACAGGTGAGGGTGTTTTAAAAAAAAAAAATAAAACTTTTTTTTTTTTTTTTTTTTTTTTTTATAAATCTTTGTACTCATTTCAGGGTGTTACTACCCTTAAGAAAAAAAAAATTTGAATTGTAGTTATTTTGGTCACACTTTAGTTTAGGGTCCAGTTCTCACTATTAACTTTTTCCTCAGTACTGCTTATTAATAGTTAGTAAAGTAGTTGTTAAGTTTAGGTATTATATGATTAAGGGATGTCGAATATGCTCATGCAGAATAAGGCATTATTATCTGCTTTATAAATACTAATAAACAGCCAATATCCTAGTAATATGCATGCTAATAAGCAACTAGTGAGAATTGGACCCTAAACTAAAGTGTTACCCTTCTTTTAAACTAAAAATGAGAAAGTATACTTTAGTCTACTTTTTACGTACTTCTCAGAAGTATATTTTTTAGTGTACGACTTAGAAATATATTTCAAATTGCACTTAAGTATACTTGACTTATACTGACAGAAAAGTCTAAATATATTTGGCCTATAGTTGTACTCAATCTTTTAATTTGATGGTGTAGTTTGTTTAACTACAAAGTTTAGTAATTTAGTTCTGGCTGACCATATTGCATATGATTTTGTAGGAGTTTCCCTTTCAGACGCAAAATTAATTGGAGGAGAGTATTTTAATGAATCATGCAAGGTGATTTACTATTTTAGATTGCGGCTGCACGCTAAGTTGTCCTGTTTAGTAAATCTGGCCCAATGTCTCAACTTCTTTCTAAGTCCATATATTGTCATTTCTGGTCAATGTCACACTTTTAAAATGAACTACACATTTTATGGCAAGCCGTTTTAACATTTAATCATTTAATCTGACTAGTCTCTATTTTCATGCTACTAGTACTTATTTTTTAGATACTAGTATCTATTCCATTAGCTACTAGTGCTTATTCTTTAGGTACTAGTGCCTATTCTTTAGATACTAGTGCTTAGGAACACTTCATTTAATAAGGTGCAGAATTAAAGCAATATAACTGAATGAAAAATGTAACCACTTTTACAAATTAACCTGTTAGGCGAGTTTGAAAAAGAGTTGATGTTCTGGAGCACATTTCCTCATATGGGTTTCCATCCATCTTCCTGTCGTTCAGCTATTCTAAATAAAGGCACCATCAATCAAATCACAGCAAGCCTTGCTGCTCTCCCAGAGTTGGAAACATTTTCCTCAGCTCACTTACTTTTCAGTCTCCTGAAAATACATATGCTCAGAAAATGGGTTAGCCCGAAAAGACATCTTTAATGTTTTCTGTTTGTTCGCTGTAATGCAGAGTTTAACGCCAAGGCACTGACATTTACGTCAACACCAAATTATTTTTGAGGGAAGGAAAGAGAGAAAGAGAAAGCTAGAGAGATCGTGAAAAACAGGACATGATGGATGATGGTCATCCTCTGGAACAAAAGGTGGATCACTAATAGATAAAGTTCACTGTGAGCTTTGTGTTTGTGTCATCTTTTGTTCTTCTATATTAATGGTGTTGGTGATTCTATTATTATGAATGGGATTTGCTCTAAGATTCAAAGAGGGTTAAATTTCAGATTAATTTGCTCTTAACATAATAATTAATGATAGTCCAAAGACAAATATACCTGAATCTAATTAATGATAAATGATACTCTCAGATGGGATCATTTCTTAATTGCTTTAGTATTGTTTTTAGATAAGGGCCATGGAGAAATCAAAATGAATATGTATTGAATTGCATTTAAATATGTATTTATGAATTTGCATTGTTTTTGTTTTTCAAGAACAACTTGAGGAGGACCAGTTACACAGTAATGGAGGTGAGGCACCGTCAGTTTCTCTTTCTCAAATGTGTCTGTTGTCATAGTAGTGTTTGCGTATCAGTCAACTTCAGTACTCATTACATTCAGACATTTCAGAATCACTTTGCTCTCAATCACACGTGTCCTTTCATCTTTCTGTCTGTTTGTCATGATAGATGCAGTCTGAGTCTTCACTGTTGACATCCTTCATCTGGCACTTGGTATCAAACTCATCTTCTCTTCTCTTCTCTTCTCTTCTCTTCTCTTCTCTTCTCTTCTCTTCTCTTCTCTTCTCTTCTCTTCTCTTCTCTTCTCTTCTCTTCTCTTCTCTTCTCTTCTCTTCTCTTCTCTTCTCTTCTCTTCTCTTCTCTTCTCTTCTCTTCTCTTCTCTTCTCTTCTCTTCTCTTCTCTTCTCTTCTCTTCTCTTCTCTTCTCTTCTCTTCTCTTCTCTTCTCTTCTCTTCTCTTCTCTTCTCTTCTCTTCTCTTCTCTTCTCTTCTCTTCTCTTCTCTTCTCTTCTCTTCTCTTCTCTTCTCTTCTCTTCTCTTCTCTTCTCTTCTCTTCTCTTCTCTTCTCTTCTGTCATCTCATGCTATCTCATCTCTTTCTGTTTGACTGATTAAGGATTACAGAATCTGTTTTAAGTCTTTTTAAAAACTGATTCATTTTCAAATTAATTCAAATTATTTTGAGTACATATTATGGAAAAAAGATATATATTTTACAGAAGTTCAGTTGAAACTGATTAATTTTCAAATGAATTATTTTAGTAAATATAATGTAAAATAAATATTCATTGTTTTTATCAAGTTTATTTAATCAAAATAATTGTTTTAATTGTCAAATTATATTAGTAAATATGATGTAAAAATAAATATTCACTTTAAATTTATTTTTTGTCAATTTAGTTGACTCAAATTTATTCAAATTTATTTGTTCATTTTCAAATTATTTTAGTAAATATTATGTAAAGTAAATATTAATTTTACATATTTGTTTTTATTAAGTTACATTTATTTGTTCAAAATGATTCATTTTCAAATGAATTCATATTATTTTCATAAATATGTTAATAAATTGTAAATAAATAAATATTTATTTTACAGATTTGTTCAATTAAGTTTAATTTATGTTCAAATTGATTTTTTTTTGATTAAATATTATGTAAAATAAAATTTAATTTGTGTTGATTCACTTTGTTCTCCAAGATATCGGCTTTAGGCATAGAAAAAACAACCACCACTGTACGTGTCTAATTTTGTCTCATCTCATCTTAATTTTTTCTTCTCTTGTCATCTCATGTAACCTCATTTAACCTTGTCCCTTCTCTTCTTCTTATTTCATCACCTGTTTACTTCTCATCTCTTCTTTTCTTATTACTTCTCATCTTATCTCATTTCTTATTCTCCAGTGTTTCTTCTCTAACTTACCTGTACCTCTTTATTCTGGCCAGTACAAACCTCCACCTCTCACACTGTGTGTCCACAGGATCCAAGCAGGACTGGTCCATTCAGTGGCCCACGTCTGAGTCGGGTAAAGAGAACACCCCAGTGGGGCCGTCGGACCCCAGTCAGTGGGTCCGTCTCCAGCTCTCCCAGAGCCCCAAATTGCACTCGCGCTATAGCCAGCACTTGTGCCAGAGCCCCCAGGCCCTGGCGCCCCCCTTTTACTCCCCTCACCTGCATTCAGACCGGCTGACCGTAGACCCTCACTCCGGCCTCTTCCCCTCGCCTCTGGATACGGGACATCACTCTCTCCCTCCTTCCCCCAGACAGAGGCACTTTGCCCACACCCCTCCGCGGACTCCCTTAGTAGTGAACACCATGACCCCTCCAGGGACGCCGCAGGTCAGGCGCAGGAATAAACTGAAGGCCCCCGGAACCCCACCGCCCGCCAGCCGGAAGCTCTCACCTTCTGCCGGGGTTCACGGCTCTGCACCGCAGCAAATCCCACGAGTTCCAGCTGGGGAACAGAATAGATGACGCACAGACACCCAAGTGAGTCATAGAGCATTTTAAATGTTGATTTGCCACATGTTTGTCTCTAGCTCAGCAAAATCAAGCGAGTTGCATACGTAGACAGCATTTTAAGGCATCGTAAACATGTTTTTAATGCAAAAGCCAAAAGTTAGGAAGCAAAATTAGGCCTCCCTTCTAAAATGCATCGCTCAATGCTCATGTAATCCCTCACAGTTACAATCCCAGAATGCACTGATTAATTAATTAATCTATATATATATATATACACACATACACACACACACACACACACACACACACACACACACACACACATATATAA
>FLSR01004888.1:1547027-1573533 GCA_900092035.1 Leuciscus waleckii | reverse complement strand
ATATAAGACAACCCTTAAAATATACTTGCATTTCTTTCATATTGGAAACTATTAATGAAACACTAATAAAACAGCAGTTCTGTGTAATTCAAACCAGGGTTAGCTAAAATTAAAACTAATACCATAAAACATTTTTTTTGTTAAACGTAGTTTAGTACTTTAAGATAAACTAAATGAAAACAAGAAATTATATCTAGGAAACTAGCTGAAATAAATGAACTTTAAAAAAAAATGTAATAGTACATCAATGATACTAAAATAACACTGATTCAAACTGTATTTGTGTATTTTGTTTTACTTAATAGAGTATCATGTAATTAGTCCAGGAAAATGTTAGTGGCAAACTATTTTGGAGTAATCTGAAAGCAACAGTCTCTAGACTCTCAAAGAAGCTGTTTTTGTGTGCATGAATAATCATTTTAGAGCGTACAATGAGGTTTCATGATGCTCAAGTGCCTTGTGTTGTCTTGCGAGAAAGAAAGAAATAGAAGAATAGAGAGACATTACTTCCTAGCTTAGATCAGTAAACTGGATTAAATGGCATTAGATCAGTGATTACCAGTCCCCATGCTCTGATGTGATCCAGACCCTTTCCATGCCCCTTTAATAAGGGCCTGGACGCTGAGAATGCCAGCAAATAGGGAAATCCAATCAGGACAAAGCTATTCCGATACCTCCACTAGACCTGATTTGGGACTTGTATTGTTCATTTGAGACTTTGCTGATGTCATGTAGAGGATAGTTTGTGAACAGGCACTGATATGTTTGCGCAAGGAGGTCATCGTGTTGTATAATTAACCCCTCTTATGAAGCTATAAATTTAGGCGTGAACATGCATGGCATTTCAAAAAGTCCAAGCATATCTCATTGTCAAGGCCTATTGTTGGATTTTAATTTATGACCAGCACTGGAATTTGTTTGTAAATAAGAGTTAGTCAGATAATCAGCTCATCAATTGTGAATCCAGATCTACTACATTTTAGCCTCAGGCTCAGGTCAACGGTGAGACCATTTTCTTGATTTATTTTTCCAGCATTCTTGGTTTTATGTATGAACTAAAAATGTTTTGGTTAGTGAAATATTGTGCAAAAAGCATCATAAGCATCACTAATACATATACATCGGTGGCCCCAGTTAGGATGTAGATGTTGGGCGTTTGTGTGGAAATAGTGGATGCAAAATGACTTTTGCCGTCTGAACAGTTCAAAGTGAGTGAAATGTATTTATATAGCACTTTACAAAAATGCAATGTACAAAATGCTTTACACAATATAAGAACACAATCATTAAGAATACATTCATGAATAGCTATACACAATGTATGAACAAGCAAAATGTAATATAAATATAAAATATCAAACCTCAAAACACACAAAAAGACATCACCAAATACTAAAAGCACCTCTATACAAATAAGTTTAAACGACATTTAAAAACAGACACACATTGGTAGTCTAATATCCAAAGGCAAACTATTCCATAACTTTGAAGCCCTTACTGAAAATCTCCTTTTGCTTTATATTTGGTTCTTGGAACAGCCAGCAATTTGTTTAAAGAAGATCTAAGACATCTCACTGTTTTGTAAGGTCAAAAGCTCAGGCACCAAACCAGTTAATGCTTTGTATGTCACCAATAACATCATAAAATCAATGCCATGTAATGTAAAGAAGCTAAAACAGGTGTAATATGATTAAATAACTTTGTCCGTGTCAATAGTCTGGCCGCGGCATTCTGTACTAATTGTAAACGCGATAAAGTACAATGATTTAAAGAAGAAAACAAGGCATTACAATAATCAAGACTGAGGATGAAATAAAAGCTTCTCTATATCATTAAAACTCAAAAACCGCCTTGCCTGATAAAAACAAGACTGAACCAACTTCTTAACATGATATTCAAAGGTAAGATTGGTGTCAAAATAAACACCCACATTTCTCTTTAAAGGGCTGGTTGATTATGATTTCACTTTATTAACTTTACTTTGTGTGTAATGTTGCTGTTTGAGCATAAACAACATCTGAAAAGTTACAGCGCTCAAAGTTCAAAGCAAAGGGAGATATTTTCTTTTAAAGAAATGGCTTTTTAAGGACTCCAACAAACGGCTGGTATGGACTACATAACATTCCTCCCGGGTTGGTGACATCACTAACCCTAAAATTTACATAAACCCCACCCCCGGGAACGCGATTTATAGATTATCATGACAGAATATGCTAATCAATGATTAGAAGATAGTTAACTCCACATCAGCTACATAAATTTAAACATAAACAAAAAAGTTTTTGAATTTTTCAGGACACAAGCTGTTGAAGCTCCGCCCTCTGTGCCGGGAGCAGCTGCTCATTTGCATTTAAAGGGACAGACACAAAAACGGTGCATTTTTGCTCACCCTCGAAAAGTGACAATTTTATTATGCTATATAAAAATATCTTTGGGGTATTTTGAGCTTAAACTTTACATTCACACTCAGGGACACACAGACTTATTTTACATCTTGTGAAAAGAGCATTATACCACCGGTTTAAAGCAGGGTGGATTCTGATTGGTTGTCAAAGTTTTTATCGCTCATCAGCTGGAAAAAAATCATTCTGAAAGTGATTCCAAAGATATTGTTTCTCTGTGCCATTATTGTTATGTTTGTGGTGTGGCCCCTGCTATTTTTTATATTTAGAACGATTTTTAGAACTATATCTTTATCATTATCGTTATCGTCTTTGGTGTGAATGGGCCTAAAGTCTCTCCAAAACACCTTTCCACAATTTATGAAGGTTTTCATAATACATTATTTGAAAAGGCTAATGAGCTTGTCTGTCAAACCCACATTGTTTCACTGCTATTGTTGAGGAGTACTTTCTATATAAAGTCTTAGTGGCTCATAATGGTTTGTTTCATCACCAGTTGCAGGACATTCTAACCACAATTGTTTTATGGCCGTATTTACATATTTGCATAAGCTGATTGAGAAATGCTGTGTTTTCAATTCCTACCTTAATAAATGACGTGTGGTGCTACAGATATCTCGTTAGAACCGCTGTTTAGCTGAATCATAAAAAGAGGAAATAGTTACTAGAACAGGTAGTATATTAATAAGTTTTACACTAACTTCCTATTTCAGTCACAATGGATTTGGATTTTCTGTTGATTTGATAGGATTACGACGAATGAAAGATGCTTAGCTTGTGTGCAGCATGTACTGTATGCAGATTGATTATGAATGTATCTTGGTGAGGCACTGTCATGGTCCGATATTGACAGTTTTAATGATAAATTGGAGAAAACCTGAACTGTCAATTAAGAAATTATTGAAGACATGGCTGTTAATAGGAGAATGAAGTCAACATGAAATCAAAATGTACTCTCTTTAAGCATGTTGCTGGTCTTGTGACTGAATGCATTTTGTGAATAATTATTACACTACTTTTCAAAGTTTTGGGTCTGGAAGATTTTTTAATGAGTTTGAAAGAAGTCTCTTTTGCTCAACAAGGCTGCATTATATGTCAAAATACAGTAAAAACAGCAATATTGTGAAATATTATTAAAATTTTTAAATAAGTGTTTCTGTTGTAATAGATTTTACAATGTATGTATTCCTGTGATGGCAAAGCTGAATTTTCAGTATTATTACTTTCATTCTTCGGTGTCACATGATCCTCCAAAAATCATATGCTAATTTGCTGCTCAAGAAATGTTTCTTATTATTATCGGTGTTGAAAACAGTTGTGCTGCTTCATATTTTTGTAGAAACCATGATACATTTTTTTGGGGATTCTTTGATGAATAGAAAGGGCAAGAAAACTGCATTTATTTGAAATAGAAATGTCTTCACTTTGACTTTTTATTTGCATTTTAATACATCCTTGCAGAATAAAAGTGTATATATATCCCATAACCTGAGACCCTAGACACCACCTAATGAGATCCAGACCAAGGCCACGTTTATGTGGTCTCGAAAAGGTCTCAAGACTAATACTGCCATATCACGACTCCAAATCTGCTTGTGAAAATTAAAAACCCCAAGATAAAACTCAAGAATCATCTACTAATCTTTTATTGAAGAACTTTTATATTCGAGAGCTCAGGGACAGGTTGTTTGGAGTCTGAAATTGTGTTGCTCTTCAGGAATGGGCTCTTTTTGATGCTCTGGAAAAATGTGCGTCGTCTCGAGGGACAGAAGTGGGCATGTACCCGAGCTCACCATGTTTCTTCCTCATAATTACAGACCTTTTGACAGCTCACATTAACCTATGACCCTCACACACTGAGACACTCACGCTCAAACACACACGCACTTTCAGAATTCCTAATGATGGATTTTTAATGAGACCGGACAGAGGAATTCTCTCACCATTCAAATGTGCATCTAGCATATGAGAAGAATCTGTATAATGCAGTCTGTGAGAATGTGTCTATCCTTTAGTCGTCTCATAAAGAGCCAACATGAATGTTATTTTCTCCCTGCTCATCATTCATGGTGTCATTTGCACTGTGCAGCATTCTTTCTACTTGCCGGCTCTGTATTTATCGCGTGTGTGTGTTTGTGTGTGAGGAGATATTTTTGAAAGGCGTTAGAAGCGTGAAATGCTTGGCAGCTGTTCTATTATATCTGGCAGGTTTGAGGGCGAAAAACGGCTGGAACGGAGAAGCAGGAGATGATGAAATTAGGGTTGTTTGATTTGCATGTCATCTGATTCTGCCTTTGTGATTGGATTGTAACTGATAGGATTTTTTAGATTCATTTGGCATTGTAATCTGTTGAATATGATTTCAATTGAGTTTTATCTGTCTCCATTTTTATGTATTATCCATATTCTATGTCTTGTTTGTGGTTGACAGATATATATCGGTCAGCCTGATTCATCAACCAGTGTTAGACAGTATCAGCATTGGCTAATATCCATCCCCACTTGGCTGAATAAGAGAAGTGTGTCAGTTTCAATGTTTTTCGAGGACCATTTCAATAGATATTAGAGTTTTTTTTGATGAATTTGATTTGAATTATGATGAAATAAGAATTGGTTTAATCTCTGCAATTGTTTTACATGCATGTTCATATTTATACACACACAAATATAAGCAGCACAACTGTTTTCAACATTGATAATAATAAGAAATGTTTCTTGAGCTGAAAATCTGCATATTTTAATGATTTCTGAAGGATCATGCGAAACTGAAGACTGGAGTGATGATGCTGAAAATTCAGCTTAATCATAGGGATAAATTACATTTTAAAATATAATAAAATAAAAACAGTTCTTTGAAATTGTAATAATATTTCTCAATATTGATAAATGCAGCCTTTATGACCATAAGAGATTTCTTTCTAAAATATAAAAAAATCTTACCGACCACAAACTTTACATGTATGTCTCTATCTATATATGTATTTTTGTAGATATTAAATTTTTGTTAAATAATATATAACTATAACATATATTGAAAAATATATATAAATAGAATATGTTTTTTGGTTAATTTATATGCATATTCCTGAGGTCATTTGATT
Source organism: Leuciscus waleckii (assembly GCA_900092035.1). Taxonomy (NCBI): domain Eukaryota; kingdom Metazoa; phylum Chordata; class Actinopteri; order Cypriniformes; family Leuciscidae; genus Leuciscus; species Leuciscus waleckii. The sequence continues at coordinate 1,568,030 of FLSR01004888.1, read as the reverse complement.
CTCGGCCCATCTTTGCAACGCTCAGCAGTCTCACATCTAAACTTTTTTAGCGTGGAGTGGATGGCTATTAATTTTGCTTATGTACCCGGGCCACCTCTCTCTCTGCCCTTTTCAAGCTGAGTGCTGCTCTCAGCTGTAGAGATAATTAGCAAGGCTTATTTGCTATGCTAATGAGCGTCAACATGCATCTGCATAAAGGCCAATGTCTCTCCGGGCCTCTGTGCTAGTCAACTACTTGATGAGCCGGAAGACAGTTAGCTACTTTAAAACTGTAATTTCACAAGTTACATGTTACTCATGTTTTAAAGAAGTTATACAGTCAAAATGCATTGAAGATTTTTCAGAGTTAGTATTCATTGGTTTGATTCCCAGGGATTGCATGAGGGTCTAAGAGCATTATTTAGTTTTAAAATTATTTGATAAATTCACGACCTATATCACTTTATTCTACAAAACCCATTTAGTTTGAATTAAGTTTTAGTACATTTAAATAGCACATATTATCTTAAACTCCGAACGTATAAACAGACTAAGAAAACTATTTAAAATGGTGTCTTGCTAATAAAAAATTAAAAAGCATCATTTAGGTTTGGAACCTTTCATCTAAACAAATTTGATAAATATCAGTAGTTTTAAAGCTGTTGAGATAATTGAAAAACTTTTGTCTAGCAATTTGTATATTCTCAAACTTCAGGGTGGCACGACTGCAAACATGGCTCTTTTATTGTGAATTGACAAGGTAATAACGGTAAACATGATCCAGAGGAACCTAACTGAAGATTGTCCTTATGTGTGTGATGTAACCAGATTTCACACTCGGTTAAAATTGGAAAAACTCTTGTAGTCTTGGAGGAACTAAACAGTGTGTTCCTGACAGACTGGGAAGAGAGGTGCTGCAAGCCTGCATCAATGTAAAATATGTGAAAAAATAAAGTGTTTTTTGGACATTCTAGTAGACCCCAAAAACAAAATCAAGACTTTGTAAAAGAGCATAATAAGGCCTCTTTAAGTTGCTCTGTAGAACTCTAGAACTTAGTCACGCAGATGACATTACTTATCCATTTAATATGAGTGAACGCTAGACAGCGCATGCAACTTTATACATGTATGTGAGAAAGCTTACTTTTATAAAATTGTCTAAAAGAATAAATTATATTTATAAATATAATAAACTCCATGAAAGTTAAGGTCTGTTTGTGCAGGACTTAATGAGAGTGTGTATATGCGTGGGAACGGCTGTCTTTATGGCAAATGTTAAGCACTCCTTTATTTATTCTGATGAGCTCGGGAGACTCTGATGGAGAAATGGAGTAAATACTGGAGAGAGGACTGGGAACAGGGTGGAATATGGAGGAGGAGGCGCATAAATCACGCTGTGAAGCCTTTTCTTCAAGTAATTCCACCATGGATTACTTGAAATTTGGAAATTTGCATCCGCCTCAATGCGAGCCGCTGTGTTTGGATTGATTAGGTCTGTTACCTCCCCTTTACTCCTCCCTGCACATCTCTCTTTTAATGAGAGTGTTTTTTTTTTATTTGCTGAAAACTTTTGAAATGAGATGAGGAGCAGACCTGTGTTTGATCATCGTGTTTAGTTCAGGGCTATTGAGGCGTCTGGGAATCTAAAGAATATGGAAATAGGATCATGTCTCTTGGGCTTACAAAAGTCATACAAAAATGAGAGAATCAAGCATATTATGATGCAAGGGAATGCCAATACACAATTTGTGTAGGTGTATATAAATATTAGATTTGTATTAACATTGTATAAACTCAAAGCCAAACATTTTGCAAGCATTAAAATAAGACCATTTTTAGTTGCGCAGTCATACTGATCTTTGTATAAAGACTTTCCATATTAAATGAACAGTTCAGGGTTATATTTGAAAATTCAAAGTAATGTATTATCATGCAGATGAGTCATTGAATAAAGAATAAATACACACAGACAGAATCACATTTCCACAATGAAAAGTAATTTACATAAAATTTGTAAGTGATGTGTGATGAAATCTTTCCTAATTTCTGGTTTCAGGGAAATGGATTTCTTTTTCTTAATATTGTACTTTCCTAACATTTAGACTAACAGCAAATGTTTGTTCTTGGCCAGTGGAAGATTGAAGTTCCGAATGAACAAAGGGCTTTCTGTGTTTTTGAGTTGTCTAGTCATTTTTTAAAATAGTAATTGTGAAATAGAGTGGCTGAGGCTGGTGTTGAATCATGTATTAACTGTTTATTTTTAGAGGTTAGTGAAGAAGTGAACAGAACTCATTATACTGGTATTTTGACATTTAAAGGAATAATTCACTTCAAAATGAAAATTCTGTCATCATTTACTCACCCTCAAGTTTTTTCAAACCTGTATGCATTTCTTTCTTCTGCTGAACACAAAAGAAGATATTTTGAAGAATGTCGGTAATCAGACAGTTGAAGGACCCCATTGACTTCCATAGTAGGAAAAAAATACGATGGAAGTCAATGGGTCTCATCAACTGTCCGGTTACCAACATTCTTGAAAATATCTTCTTTTGTGTTCAGCAGAAGAAAGAAATTGATTTGAAACAACTTGAGAGTGAGTAAATGATGACAGAATTTTAATTTTGAAGTGCACTATTCCTCTGAGCCACACATAGAAATGTGTAAATATCATTACGTTAGTGTCAAAGACTGCATTTCCCATTATCATCCCTGGCACCTAACCACACACTCCTGGAACTCATCTAGCCCTCATCACCAGCATTGTCTGACCTCGGCTGAGTCCGAAATCGCCCCCTATACCCTTAAATAGGGCACTATTTGAGGGGACAGCCGTTTGTAGTGGTGTCCAAATCCATAATACACCATAACGAGTGCACTCATTCAATCCCACAATGCACTGCACTATCGAGTGTACAACCGATAGAGAATTAAAAAAGGCACAGCAGTGCTGTGCAGTCTTAAAAGCTCTTTTAATGGCCTCTCTCTTCAAAATGTGCACGAACAGCTCATAAATCCTCATGTCCAATAGAGTCCCTATACTATCTGAGTCAGGACAAACCTGTTCCTCTCTCAAGACACAAATCACGACTCTAATGCTGACCTGCACCTGAACTCGGTCTGGTCAATTTCCCAATTCTCATTATCATATATTTTAATGTTTTATTTTTGAGTTTGCAGTTCTCCGTATTATCATTAAAGATTCTCCATGCTGTATTACAATCACCATGATTGAAAAAAAATAAATAAAAATTTGCATTGTAGCACTAGCACATTAAATACAGAACAAATACTACCAGGATGTATAAATTCTTTACATTTTAATTGTTAAATACTTTTTCACAGACTGTGATGATGCGTTTCCACAGTTTTTAACATTTTAAAATCTTTAAATGTTATATTTTCATTATAAAAAAATGTGATGTAAATTTATAACAAAATACATTGTGTTTCATTACTTTAGCATTAAATTTGAGAAAACTAGTTTATAAGTTAGTTTGCTGTGCGAGTGTTTCTAATGCAACGGCAAATCTGTTATCTGAGCAAATGTAATGCAAAAAATATATATTTGTTGTAGTTTCAGTTCACCAGCATTTTACAAAACTATATGATGATTTCCGCTTCTGAAAAACCCGGAAATGTGAAAAGGGTCCATGTAATTTTTGTTCTTTGCATTTTTTCCTTTTCAGTTTTGGGTGAAAGAAGACCTGAGTGTGTTCTTGACAGGCGTCACGAGTTTCACTCAGCCACAGTTTCTTTTCTTATAGTGAATCTGACTTTCTCTCTTGCATTTTCTATGTATTATATGTGCTAGGGCCTAGGCTGTAAATCTCCCTGCACATGTGTTTAAGCACTGTGTGTTTGAGGGATCGGGCCATTAAGCAAACCTCATCCATGTTAATGCCAGCCTTTTCTTTCTTCGTCCCATTAATGAGCGGTCAGGTTAAAGGCGTATAAGCACCAGTGTGGCCGGTTTCCTTTCCCCAGTCTGGCCTTCGTAATGAGCCGCTCTCTTCTCCCTCCTGCACAGATTGGAGTCATGATTGCGAATTTAAATGAGTGTTTAAGAGGGACCGGCCTCAGTTGCATCCCTGCGTATCATTGATTTATCACAGCCGTGAACTACTGACGGGAGTCGGCTGTCGGACACAACCTGCCAGTAGACCCTGAACGGGTATCTGGAGACCAGCTATATCAATGAATCAGATCCCACTTCCTATCTGCCTTTCATTTCGGTGATATGTATGCAGTGCAGTCTGACTGAGATCTGAATTATTACTTCCATCACAGTAGGAAATGTTGCTCATTTAAAGAAACACACACTCATTTATTAGATTGTTATGAAATTCCCTTTTATATAATTTCGCTTTTTCTTTTTTTCACTGTACTTATTAGCTTAATAAGAAAAGAAGAAAAAGTCATAACAGATTATTAGCCTTTCTTCCCCTTCAGAAATTCACCATGGTAACTATTGTTTCCACCGAAGTGTCATAGTTAATGTTGCTTGTTATTTTTAGGTGATTCAAAAAACAAAAAGTGTGAGAAATAATGATATGGTGTTTATTAGCTGTTGATTGGCATTTTATCTGAAACTATGGTTAGCATGGAAAGTTTTTGTTTTTAGTTTAGGTAACACTTTACAATAATGTCTCATTTGTTAAAGTGCCCCTATTATGCTGTTTTAAAGTTTCCTAATGTTGTTTTGGAGTCTCCTACAACAGGTTTACATGCATCAAAGGTCAAAAAACTGTTTCATTTTCTCATAATATACATTTGCACATCATCACATTTTCAATGATTCTCAAACGACTCGTCAGATGAATCAATCTCTCTAAATCCCTCCTTTCCACAAGCTACTCTGCTCTGATTGGCCAGACAGCTCAGCCTGTTGTGATTGGTCTACCGTGTGCAGCACATGTATCGAAAACAAAAACGCCCTTTGCCATAACAATGTCAGCTCTGAGTGTCCTGAGGCTTCATACACCGTAAACTAAACACAGTAACGAATAATGACGTCGATTGTACCATATCAATCTGAGCGCGAGTCCAATAATGAAACATTGGAAGAACTAGTTATTCAGCCCGAACCTCCATCGCAAGGACAACTCGAGCAGGACGTTTCTCAGTGATACGCTTCTCAGTTTGAGCTACATTATGAGTGTTGCAACTGTATTCCTCACCATCAGCATTAATAAGTGCATGTTCATCAAACAAACCGATTATTTTACTTGTACTTATTTATTTACTGAGTATTTTTCTAATTTATTGCGGTAAACATGTGGAAACTGTATCAATAACACTTCGTAAAAGTCTAAAGTAGTCGCTGACAGGCACGTAGGAGATATGGCAAGGTGACTTAGCGTCTCATTCCCTCTTCAGGGAACCGAGGTTACAGTCGTAACCGAGGCATTCCCTTTCAAGGGAACTCGCGCTGTGTCGGATTGACCCTGAGGGAACATCTATACCAATGCCACCATAGCGACAAGTGTCTGTCCAGTGTGAAATCGCGAGGAGCAGCACTAGGACGAGCGCACCTGGGACCCTGGTGTAGAGTCCAAGTTCAAAGAATAGAACCTCACAAATGTGTGCGGTGAGGACCACCCTGCTGCATCACAAACATCTTGGAGAGCAACTCCTGATATAAGGGCCTTGGAGGCCACCATACTCCTAGTAGAGTGGGAACGGACAGCCAGGTGATGGCTATCCGGCCGACTCATAAGCAAGTGAGATAGCTTCGACCACCCACTTGCTCATTCTTTGCTTAGATGCAGCCGACCCTTTGTTAGGGGGCCCGAAATATACAAACAGCTGTTTAGATTGGCGCCACAGGGCAGCTCTGTGGACATAGGCATCTAGTGCCCGAACTGGGCATAGCAGATTATTCTTTTCCTGGTCCGAGTACTGGAAAGGAGGAGGACAAAAGGCCTGCAGCATAATAGATCTGGCCACGTTAGTGGTGACCTTTGGAACATAGCCTGGTCTAGGATGAAGTAACGCTTTAACCATGCTAGGTGCAAATTCCAAGCACAAGGGTGCAACCGACAGTGCTTGCAAATCTCCTATCCTTTTAAGAGAAGTGATAGCGAGGAGGAACAAAGCTTTCAAGGGCAGAAACTTGTCCGGAACCTCCTCCAATGGCTCGAAGGGAGCCAGGGAAAGGCCTTGAAGGACAATGGCCAGTCCCATGTCGGCACCTGGTACGAAATGCAGGCCTCAGCCTCCAAGTGCCACGAAGGAAACGAGATACCAAAGGGTCTTTCCCCACAGACATTCCACCCAAAGGAATGCGGTAAGCACCTATGGCCACCACATAAACCTTTAAAGTGGACGGGGATAGACCTGCAGTGAACCGCTCCTGCAGGAACTCCAGCACTATACCAACCGGGCAGTTAACTGGGTCCAACTGACGGTCACTACACCATGAAGGGAAAACTCTCCACTTCAAGGCATAAAGTTTCCTCGTGGAAGGAGCTCTGGAATGTAGAATGGTCTCCACAACCTCAGTTGAGAGACCCGTCCCTATGAGCTAGGCCCCCTCCGGGGCAAGCCCACAGGTTCCACAGTTCTGGTCGGGGGTGAACAATCGAGCCCCCTGCTTGGGACAGAAGGTCCCTCCTGACGGGTAACTCCAGCGGAGGCCCGTTGAGGAGAGACAGTAGATCGGGGAACCATACTCGGCCCTGCCACCGCGGGGCTATAAGAAGTAGGCGAATCTGCAGAACTCTCTCCAGAACTCCCGGGAGCAGAGTGATCGGGGGAAAAGCATACAAACGTAGTCTCAGCCACATTTGTACCATAGCATCCAGTCTGAGAGGAGCTGGATGCGTGAGGGAGAACCAAAGTGGACAGTGAGACGTCTCTCGAGACGCAAACAGATCCACTTGTGCCTGGCCGAACACCCTCCATATCTGCTCCACCACCTCGGGGTGGAGCCTCCATTCCCCACGCCTCTGCCCTTGTCTCGACAGGATGTCTGCTCCTATATACCACAGGAGGATTTGGTGCGCCAGTTTGCAGAGTGGACGCGAGCGCAAACCCCCCTGGTGATTTATATAGGCGACCATTGATGTGTTGTCTGTGCGGACAAGCAGAGATCTGCGAGGAAATTCTTTAGAGCAAGAAATACAGCCAATATCTCCAGACGGTTGATGTGCCATGAGAGATGGTGGTTCCTCCACATACCCTGAGTTGAGCGCCCTTCAAGATCGGTTACCAGCCGTGAGAGAGGCATCTGTCATTAGCATCTAGCATCTGGGACAGGAACCAAGGTTTCTTCTACATAGCCAGTGCACGTAAGCACCACCATGTAACCCTGATCATGTGAAAGGGGTTGCCCCTCGGGGAAAGCCCTCTGGTCCTGAGCCACCACTGCAGGGGTCTCATGTACAACAGTCCAAAAAGTATCACGTTGGACGCTGCTGCCATCAGACCCAATAGTCTCTGAAACTGTTTGACAGTGAGTGACTGGCCTAGCTTTATTCTTTTCACAGCCGAAAGGATGGACTCTATTGTGACAGGCGTGCCTGCATCGGCATTGAGTCCCAAACCACGCCTAGAAAGGTGGTCCTCTGTAGTGGAGAAAGCACACTCTTCTTGGCGTTTAGCCGTCTTGTATGTGGCACGATTTGTCTGTGTTAACATTTTGAACTTTAGCTGCATGATGTTTCGTTCAGCACTCGAAAATCCCAAATGGAACGCAACCCCCCACCCTTCTTTGGAACTATGAAATACCGGCTGTAGAACCCGGCTTCCTTTTTGGAGGGAGGTACATATTTTATGGCCCCTTTCTCTAACAGGGTTTTCACTTCTTGTTCCATTACCAGAACCTGCTCGGGGCCCACCACGGTGGATAGGACCCCCATAAACCTGGGCGGGCGAGACCCAAAACTGAATTTGATATCCTTTTTCTATGGTCTGCAGGACCCAACTAGAAACATTTGGCAGTAGCTTCCACGCTGCCAAAAATTCTACTAGTGGTACCAGCCTCTCGAGACTGGCCTCTGGTTTTGTTGTGCAATTAGCCCGACGCCCTGTAACGGCGAACTGGCAGGGAACGAACGACCTGACTGCTATGGAGCCCTCCTTGGAGGGGGCGGGCATCCCGAGGCCACTACGTTTCCGGGTGGTCCTTGAGATATGTGCTCGCCGGAGACCTCTACTCCCTGAAGCACACGAGGTGGCAGGGTTGGCAACTCCCCTGCCCTCATCCATCTCTCCTAACACTCAGCTTGGTAGGCCGCAGCAGTGACATAGTGTGAAGGCATGCTGCAGCCTGGCCAGCAGCTGTGTAAGCTTTACCCACCAGTGATGATGTGGTTCTGACTGGCTTAGTGGGTAATGCCGGGGACTTTAGGGAAGATGCCGCTTCGGGGTAGAGATAGTTCCACTTTTGGCATCTCCCCATAACTGTGCTCTTTATAGTTAGATATAGAGGACTAATTAGAAGTTTGTGCACTGTACACTCTAAATGAATTCGGTTTCTCCCATGATCTCGACACCTCAGTGTGAAGATCGGGGAAAACGGTAGGCCCTGGCGTTGAGGTTGTGAATGTGAAGGCAGGAAATACTCAATCTCTCAGCCGCTCTTGTCACAACCTCAACCAGCTCTTCGAATGCATGAGACTGAGGTGGCGAATCTTCCGATTGTATTTGGCTGAAAGAAGAAAGTTCTTCATCTTTGGGTGATACTGACTAACCCTTTAACCTTTTAATGTGTAATAAATGCTGTAGAAGTATTGTTCATTCTTAATTCATGTTAACTAAAGTAGTCAACTAATGTTACCTAATGAAACCTTATTGTAAAGTGTTACCTTATTCTCACTCTTTCATAATCTTGCACAACAGTTGCAGACGAACGTAATTACAAACTTTGCTTGTTCTCATTTACAGTCTATGTTGTGAGTCTCTTGCTCTTTTTTTGAATATAAAACCTTAAGTAGATAAATTATATTGCCCTCCTGCTCCTCTCCTTCACCTTTATATGGCACATTTTCCCACTGTTCTGCAGAGCAGAGTTGCAAATAATGAGCGTAGCTGAGGTGTAATGAAGCTTAACTATCCCTGTTCCTCCCTATTAGCACTGCTCTTACTGAGGGGAGAGTCCACGGTAGGCATTACGCTCCAGTCTCACATAACCAGTCTAGCGGCATTGAGTTCACTGCTCATTACTGCATAGTCCAGAGAGAAGAACCGCCCACCTAGGCAGGAAGATGCCATTTGACCGATATAAAGTGGCCAGCTGCATTTGCTTCAATAATGTGTGTTTATGGGCAGATTTTGTGTCACAGGGCAGGGTTGTGCGCTATTCAGAATTGAATTGAGAATGCCTTTTGAATTCCAATCCAATTAGTACATTTATTTGAGGTAGCAAATAGATAGCGAATACATAATTGCAATTCAAATTTGAAAGGATGTAAAATTAAAACAAATTCATATAACTAATTTTTAACTATACTGAAAACAAACAATTGCAAAGAAACAGTAAGTAACACTTTGGATTAAACATGTCATTTTTGAAGTAGAAAAACTGAAATTTTATTTTTCTGTAAAATGTTATTTACAACTTTATTGCAAAAATTCGAATGGAAACAAGATTATTTTTCTTTCCCCATTGGCAGATTCTTTTGCTTGTTTTAAGCAAAAACTCATTTAATTTAGATAAACAGTGTTTTAAGTGTTTCAGGAACACTGTAAACAATTTCTAACCCTCCCAAATCAAAAATTTCAAGTGACCGATAACATCTAAATTTTTCAATTAGTCTCAATTAGTCTGACGTATTATTTCTCATTTAGCCAATGTTAACAGACTATTGCAACAAGAATTTCACTTGGGCCAATTGAAAAATTTAGATGTTATCGGTCACTTGAAATTTTTGATTTGGGAGGGTTAGAATTTTTTTACAGTGTATTTAGTGAATGCATCTTTATTTAAGAAAGTATAGATATTTGGATGGGAAACAAGACAAAAATACTAAGAAAAGTATTTTTCGCAGTGTTTGAAAAATGATTTTTTACAGTGTGGAATAGGAAATTTTGTCAATATATGAATCTTGCCTTGACAAAGTCTTGTTTGAAAGTTTTGAAATAAGATGGATGGCTGGATAGATTGATGGAAAGATGGATAGATGAGGCCCATACATAAATACACAGTATATAACTGTTAAATTACTCTGCTAAAGTAACAGTTTTTTTTTTTTTTTGATTATATGGTGCTTTTGAAGGCAGGCATTACTATTGTTATTGCTCATACTTAGGGTTAGTGATTTGAACAAACCCCAAATTTGAAGTACTAAACTTTCATTCATATTGTGAAAGTTGTGTTCACTGTCTCTTACCTGATATGAGCACTTTAGAATCACATGTGCATGATTTCTAAAAATAACTGTTGTAGAGAAGCTAATTGGTTTTCATTTTGTAGAAATGGCCTCAAGTTACTAGATGCTTGATTATTTTCTCTTTAAAATATAGTTTCTGAGGTTTGGAGTAACAGCATGTCAAGTCTCTCCGTCACGTTTCCTGCTTGCGTCATGTTCCAAAACCTTCAGTACTGCATCACACACTCACTCACTCACTCACTCACTCACTCACTCACTCACTCACTCACTCACTCACTCACTCACTCACTCACACCCTCAAGAACATCTGCTGTCAGTATGTGTCATGTCCACACACTAATGCCTTGCGCGCTTGGACACTTTCATATCATTGTCATCGGTGACAGCATTGCCACACACACACAAAACAAACAGATCATTTTCAAAAATCTTTGACAGCTCTACAAAAACAACACGCTCACCAGGGCTGCTTTCATTGACACAGTCAGTAAAGCATTGGAGTTGCATTATTTTCCCTCTTTGGGAATAAATGTTGTTTATATGTAAAACTATACACTAATATAATTTGCTATTAATATACATTCTCTTTATATATCAACATTTTTTTTTGTTATTTTATATTTCTAAAAAGTAATAGAAATGATACATTTTAAATTCTATTCCTTTTTTCAAAAACAAATGTACGGATTTTTTTTTTTTTAAGGATAGTTCCCCCACAATTGACAATTCTCATTCAAAAATGCATCATGACAATATTAGATTTTTCTCCAAAATGTACTGTTTATTCCTGTGGTTTATTACTTATATTTAAAGATATGTAATTAATTTGTTTGTTTTTGTTTATATTTTTTTATTTTATTGTATTTTATTTTATTTTATGTTTTACATCGAAAGGGATAGTTCCACCCAAATTGTCAATTCACATGCAAAAATGCATCATGAGAATAATGAAATTATTTTAATTAGAACATTCTCTTTATTCCTGTGGCCTGTAGGTCAGTGATATGGAAATTATATTGAATATATTAATTTTATTACTTTATAGAATAGACACTATTTTTAAAGTCTATTCAATGATTTGGTTATGGTTGAATTATCTTCATTTTGGGGGTCTTTCTCAAATGTCACGTTATTTAATTACAATTTTTATCAATCAGTCGACTGCCCTATCGATTTTTGTTTTGTTTTAACATCCATGTCAGACCTCACATGGTGTAATATTTTTATCAAATGTCAGACTATTTGGCACTTTACACCTAGTCTTAAACCGCAAGACAATAAAATAAAGAAAGCAAGATGGCAAAAAAAAGCTAAACGTATAAAAGAAAGATTGAAAATCTGTCATCAGTAGTTTACTGGCAGTCTATTTGTTTGTTTTTCTGCTGTTCTCTGTCTCCCTTTTTTCTTTGCTTTTGCGTTCACACACCTCACCGTTCTGCTTATCCCTGCACAATAAGAAAGCTTCTCTCACACACACTGTCAGGATTTGTCATATCCACACACTAATGCATTGTGCTCGCCTCTCAGAGTCCTGCACATCGTTGTCATCGGTGGTAGACACGCAAACATGCTCACAATGCACCAAAACATCCAACCATTCCCTTTTTTGGATCATAATAAATCTTTTTACTAAAAAGAATCTTCATGTTTATGATTTGCATTATTTTGGAAGAGTTCCCATTTTAATTCGCTATTAGTTTACATGTCTGCCTCTCCCTCCTAGTTCAAAGCTTTATAAACTTCAATGCTTTTACCAAAAGGACAACACATTAAAACAGGGTAAAATCAAATGTAATGTGTTCATTTATTACATTTAGAAGTGGGTTCAGAGAGAGATCTGACCAATGAAAAGAACCAATCAGGGATGGTTTGATGCTCACACTTTTCTTTTGATGTCAACTCAGGCTCTTTCTAATATGGTAAAAAATGTTTTGCAGTCTAGTTAGACTTTAATATTGGTTTGTCAAACACAAATTTGGCTTGTGAAGGAGTTCAATCTGGCCCAGAAGATAATTTGAGAAAAAAAAAGACTGAATTAAGTATGCTGTTTATTTATTAATCAGTATGATATATTCATAATGTTGTATCATGGACAATGTTGCATGCAGGACAGATACACTTTTTAATTTGATGTGTTATGTGTTAGATATACTGTATTTCAATCGAAAATGGTATAAATGTTGTATACCATTATTAGATTATTGTGTGGATTATTAAAATGATAGACTTAATGAATTCAAGAGAAAGGTGACATGATGATATTCTCTGAACAGTAAGACATCTGCCCTTGCAAACATGCTCCCACCCATTAGTTTCAGAAAACTGCTTAACAGAAGTGCATCGAAGTTTATATATATTCTCTTTATATTGCTTGTCATGCTTTGGGAAATGCGAATAGTGGTGAAATCCAATAAATCTTCGCCAAAACATGGCATGGACCACTTTGTAGCTGCATTTCTTCCACTTCTTAATAATTAATGTATACATTTAAAGGTATAGCGGAGGATGTTTTACTTCCTGGTGGGTAACCTATACTATTGGTCCTCCTAATTGTCAATCATTCTGGTGAATCAATCAAACTTTTCAAAAAGTGGAGAGGGCGCGTCTTATCTAAAATTTGGAAAGATCCTCCGCTATACCTTTAACATAGCAAGTTATTAACAACAACATTATACATAATTTTCCTGAACATATGTCATAACATAAAGTCATAACAATAACAAGTCATAACATAAATATATTTCAGTGGTGTATGAGAGATGGGCAATCCGCCAAATGAGGTGCTGGATCGTATATCAGAGGCGCCGGATCCAGCTTTTTCTGGCACAAATTAAGCCCTGGGTATAATGTGTTTTTTTAATTGCTGACTGAGCCTTGATGATAACCTGTGGTCTTTTTATTCTTTTGCAAACAAACGGTTTCTCACAGATGCTACAAACAACTTTGTTTAACAGTGTTAGATTGTGAGAAGTACAGTGTTAGATTGTGAGAAGTACAGCTACAAAAACTGTAGCATGAAATGTCTTGTTATAGCCTATACATGAGTTTAGGATTATGACAAAATCATAATTTGAGTTCCTTAAATGCTTAAATGAATACAATTTACATTATAATGCCAATGCTTGTTTTGTGAGATATTTCGATTGCATTTTAATCACTAAAGCGGTCAATGCAAGTTGACACGACTGAGCACTGCAGTTCAACGCAAGCTCACTGACTGTGTGTTAAAAATGCTGCTTTATTTGCAAAATGTTTTTTTGTTTTTATTTGATCTTACACAATGTCTAATCTAGTTTTTCACAAATCCAAAATAAATTCAAATTACCAATGGTACTTTGTGAAAAGAAGTACAACATAAAACCTTGTTGATTAGGATCAGTTGTCATTACTGAAGGGCCTAGCGAGTAATTTCTCTAATCATTCTCTTAATTAACTAATCAGTTACAACGCTCAACCAACCCTAATCACGTAATTTTAAAGAGTTCTATCTCTCTTTTTTTGTGCATCCTTACATTTGTGTGTGCGCATGTGGGTTTACTTATGTTGAGTTTTGAAGCTAAATCTGTCATGGAGCTTGATGTGCAAGTGTGTGTTTGGAAACTAGATAAAACATTGTAAACATTGTGATCTTGTCTTATTTTGGGCTCATTTGTTTTTTTCTCTAACTCTCTTTGTAGAACAAAAAAAAAGAACAAGCCGTTGAACCTGAAGATCCACAGCAGTGTTGCTGGGAGCTGTGAAAACTTGCCGACCCAGCGCTCTCCTCTCCACTCCGACCACTCACTTCGCTCCTTCTTTTTCCCTAATTTTGTCCCTTCGACACCACCGGTTCACTCCGACACCCCCTCAGCAAGTGAGTAAACACATCCATTCACCTCTGTGTAGGACAACACATTATTTTGGGTTCTCCTTTCAGTCCTATACCTTAAACACAGTTGATGATAAGTTAACTTCTGAATAACCTTGCATGGTGCGTGTGATCCTTTGCTTGTAAATAAACACATGCAAATATCCAGATTGAGAACACCAAAGCAATCTGCCGTCATCATCATATCAAGTAAACACTGAAGCATAAAGGATCTTTACCCAAAGATACACTACTATTGAAATGAATGAATAATATATAATATATATTTATTTATTCATTATATAATACCTTACAGATTATTAGTTTAGGTCAATAGGTAATCTGAATTCACCTTTGCTTTATTTTCTTAATGCATGTTCCTGGTCCTATTGTGCACATTATTCCAAAGAAAAAAGTTTGACTTCATAATCTTTCATTCAATTTGAATAACTTCCTCTGCTTAATGTCCTTTTCTGCACCTGCCTCTATTGTGGTATTGAAATGCTCACTTAAACCTTTTTGATTTTTTTGAGTGAAATCCATGGATTTTTTAAAATGTTTGAACAAAAACCATTCTGATCATGGATTTTTTTAAACGTTTGAACAAAAAACATTCTGATAAAAAAAAAAGAAGAACGTTTTTGCTCATTGAATATCCTGAATCATATCGCCTACTAGAATTAAAATGGCTTGTAAAGTATGATTCATGTTGAGAATTGTCTTTTCAAATTCATAAGAAATATACTTAAGAAATGCTAAGTATTTACTAATTACTTAAAGGAATAGTTCACCCAAAAATTTAAAATTCTGTCATCAATTTCTCTCATGTCGTTCCAGACCCGTAAGACTTTCTTTCATCTTTGAAACATCAATTTGTCCCTCCATTGAAAGCATGCTTGCACTTCCATTTCCCAGATTTGAGTGCACTATGTATGTTTGCTGATCAATGTTTAATGTGAATAAAAGCCTAAATTAAATCTGCTCATCATATAAAGGGATCGTGTCTCTTCAGAAGACTTGGATTAACTTGCTCAATTCTTTTGGATTTCTTTACCAATCTCCTTGAAGCATCAGAGCTTTGGGTGAATAGACTTTCAATGGAGGGGCAGAAATCTCTTAGATTAATTTGTGTTCTGAAGATGAACGAAAGTCTTATAGGTTTGAGGAGAAGAAATTGAAGCCAGAATTTTCATTTTTGTTTGGACTACCCCTTTAAGTAATTAGTAAATACTATGCATTTCTTCTATCTACTTTCCCTGATCTGAATTTCTTTTAGAGTAACATTGTTCAGCTTTGCCATGTGCGTGTTTAAAGACATGAAACTCTTCTAGGTTGGTCAACACCATTAGATCACAGTTAGTGTAGACAGATGTCTGATGACGCATGTCGGGCAATTACAACTTTCTTTGTCGTTTCCTTTCACAATGTGACTTCCCTTCTCATCACCTATTAAAGGGCAGCGTCCCAAACCTACACGTGTCCCAGGACACCTGGCTGCGTGTAAGCGCATATTGTCCAAGCCCAATATCTACACCGGGGGCCTCTTAGCGTGGGCTATTAGAGGAATAATGGGCCGAACGGAAGCAGTGTGGATGTGAGAAGACTGGGAATGACACAAGAGTGACGCAAAAGACTGAGATTGGAATGAGATTATCATACAGATGGAGGGAAAAGTTTTGACTGCTTGTTTCCAGAATTATGAATGATAGACCCCCTCCAAGTTTTAGCAATCTGCTGAATGCTTTGTACATTGTACATACATCCAGAGAGGTAACTGATTTATTTTTATTTCAGTTTATTTTTATTTTATTTCTAGTTAGTCATTTTAGTGCTTCGACCTAAACTAAATGAAAATTAGAAATGTTGTCTTGGCAACTAACAGAAATAAGTTTTTTCATATAATATTTATATTTTGTTATATTTCAATGAACATAGAGGTATTAATAGTTAATACTAGTATTAGTAGTTTTTGATAATAGTAGTTGACTATAATAACCAGTGTTGGGAGTAACACATTACAAGAAACGTGAGTTACATAATCAGATTACTTTTTTCAAGTAAAGTAACGCACTACTTTTAAATTTACAGAGGCGTTTTGTGCGCTGTGTAAACATGATCGTCATTGTAGTTCTAGACATAATGTGAGCATCTCACAAATACAGATTCAGTATTCCTCGAAATGAATAAAAACAGTGAAATGCAAACTATTAAGCAAACTTGGAATAATTAAAATGTTGAATGACACCTAATTTATGTATTTAATCTCACTTTATTAACCAATGTCCTTGATGTTGATCTTCGATGATCCAATTCAACATACTTACAGTATAAGCAAAAAAATCACATTTAAGTTTCATTGTTTTAAATTTATTTCTGTCCTGAGTAATTTCATTTTTGGTGTAAAAGGGCTTTTACATTGGCAAAAATAGAAATGTGTAATTTTGTTATTAAACAGCCCAGGTGAGAAAAAGTAATGCAAAAGTAACGTAACATATTATATTTCATAAAAGTAACTAATAATAACCTTGCTGTTAAGACAATTTTTTACCCAAACAACCAAATTCCTCCAGAGTTTGGGACGCAAGGGCTTGTTGTGAAACAAGATGAAAGAACGTTATAGTTGAATTTCCGATAAACCAGTTGCAGGTTTATAATCTCATTGGGTTTGTGGCAGCCTCTGTAATGGCATTACTTGCGTTCTGGACGTCCCGATGGGGCTCCAGGCCGGACGCGGTGGCAGTAACCAGGCCTCACGAGTGTCGTCAGCCCTGGTAATGCGTCTGCTTTTTCTGCATGTGGTGACAGTATTATTGTACACAGCAAGCAACAGTGTGCCGGAGGCCTGTGCTTCACGGTTTCAAGCTTCTTGACATGCACACAGGATACAAGTAGTGTGTGCAATACTTTGAAATGATTACGTGCAGTTTAACTGTTAACTTTTAACATCACAACTGAAGAAAAAGTAGCTGTTTGGATTTAAATTGGCAAATGCTTAAGAGTCAATGATTGGATCATTATTTCAATGATTATTTTGTTTCTAGCATGTTATGTTTGGCAACAGTTCTTCTAACACTAATTGATGGAGTGTGTAGCTTTTCATTTCTTAAACAATCATGCAGGAAGACACATCATGGCCATATTCCAGGATGACAATGTAAAGATTCGTCAGGCTCAAATTGTGAAAGAATGGTTGGGAGGGAGCATGAAGAATCATTGAGTCCAGATCTTACATTCATTGAAAGTCTTTGGGATGTGCTGGAGTAGACTTTGCAGAGAGTTTTGTCAGTACAAGATCTTGACCAAAAATGTATACACCTCTTGATTGAAATAACATCAAACATTTATTTCCATCAAGAGGTGCAACATTTTTGGTCTGGATCTTGTATTGACAATGTGTTAGATTGTCCTTTTGGATGAGATGTTAAACCGAGGTCCTGAATCTCTGTGGTCATTTAAAATTCCATGGCACTTCTCGTAAAGAGTAGGGGTGCAACTCCAGTGTCCTGGCCAATTTCCATCCATTGGCCCTTCCCAATCATGGCCTCCTAATAATCTCTTTCCATTGAATTGGCTCTATCACTCTCTCTCCGCTCCACCTATAGCTGGTGTGTGGCTGCCGTCGCATCATCCAAGTGAAGGCTGCACACTGGTGGTGGTTGAGGAGAGATTCCCTGATATGATTGTAAAACATTTTGTGTATACAGTAGTACATATGAAAGCGCTATATAAATGCCTCATTCATTCATTCAATGCAAGAGTCAAGCACTCTAAAGTAAAAAATTACACATTCCGTTAATTAGGGTTAGAAGAACTGTTGCCAAACTTGTAGCATGGTAATCACTGCAATAATGATTGAAGCATTTGCCTATTTAAATCCAGACAGCGACTTTTTTGGCCATATGTATATATGTATATAATAATATAACTTCACAAGAGAGAAGGCCACTTTTAAAGGGTTAGTTCACCCAAAAATGAAAATTAGCCCATGATTTACTCACCCTCAAGTCATCCGGTGTATATGACATTCTTCTTTCAGACGAATACAATCGGAGTTATATTTAAACATTTCCTGGCTTTTCCAAGTTTTATAATGGCAGTGAATTGCTGTTTCTGTTTTGAAGTCCATAAAAGGGCATCTATCTATCATAAACAAACTCCACACGGCTCTGGGGGGTTAATAAAGGCCTTCTGAAGTGAAGTCATGCGTTTGTGTAAGAAAAATATTCATATTTAACACGTTACAAAGTAAAATTGTAGCTTCCGGCCAAACGGCCATTCGCAGTCTACTTACGCCTAATGCGCAACTTACGCAACTTGTGACGTCAGAAGTAGCGTAGTGCGTCATGGCGTAGCGTAATATCAGCAGTACTATATCAGTTCTGTTGAATTCATTGCGCACACTAAGAAGCAAGCACCCTAGACCCCAGAGTGGAGCCTAGATCCAGGTCATAAAATCTAGCAAATGTATGCGGTGAGGACCAGCCTGCCATCACAGATGTCATGGAGGGAAACTCCCCAGTAAAAAGCCTTTCAGGCAGCCATACTCCTGGTAGAATGGGCCCGCACAGCCAAAGGTGAAGGCTGACCAGCCGCTTCATAAGCAAGTGAGATAGCTTCGACTACCCACTTGCTCAGCCTCTGCTTGGATGCAGGGTAACCTTTTCTGGGTGACCCGAAACAGACGAATAGTTGATCCGATTTACGCCACAGGGCAGCTCTGTGTACTAATATGCAATATGCAAGACTAGTCTTACATGTCACTGTTTATAACACAGAGCATTCATCCTTTGCTGGGACGCTTAAAAAAATATTGGGGGCATAAATTAAGAGTATACCCACTTCTCCAGGCACCATGGGATTATCAAAAATTGTTAAGTGTGTGCGTTGTCATGTACTGTAGGCTATAGACTGATTGTCTTGGCTTGCATCCATGAAATATTGTAATGTTATAGGCCTACTGCATATTGAGAATATTTTTATCGGTATTGCGCAACAATCGGGAGACGGGGACACCCCCGAATATTGACGGGTATTTCGCACACTGCCCGTAACATTAGTAGGGACCTAAGGAATATAGAAATAATAAGAAAGGAATAATAAGAAAGGCTTTCACCATAACAGGTTAAAATTCTAGGCACGAAGGAGCAACTGACAGGCTTGCAAATCTCCAGTTCTCTTGATAGAAGAAATAGCAATGAGAAATAAAGTTTTTAGTGTAAGGAACTTTTCTGAAACCTCTTCAATGGGCTCGAAGGGAGCCAAAGCCAGGCCTTCCAGTACAACGGCAAAATCCCAAGCCGGTGCTCTAGTGCAGGCCTCAGCCTCAGGGTGCCACGAAGAAAACAAGTAATGAGAGGATTTCTCCCCAATGATGCACCCCCAGAGGAGTGTGGTAAGCAGATATACCGCCACATATACACATATACTTTCAAGGTGGAAGGAGATAACCCCGCAGAGAAATGTTCTTGCAGATAATCAAGTACTGTACCAACAGGGCAGTAAACAGGATTCAGTTGGCGTTCTCCGCACCAAGCAAAGAACATTTTCCATTTCAGTGCATACAGTCTTCTCGTGGACGGAGCTCTAGATTGGAGTATGGTCTCCACGACCTGATTCTATGAGCTGTGCACCCTCAGGGGCCAAGCCCACAGTTTCCACAACTCTGGGCAAGGGTGATAAATCGTGCCCTCTGCTTGGGACAGTAGGTCCCCCCTGATCGGAATCTCCATCGGGGAGCCGTCTATAAGGGACACCAGGTCCGAGAACCAAACTCGGGCTGGCCCCTACGGGACTACTAATAACAGATGGGCCCCTTCATGGCAAACCCTCTCCAGAACTCCCGGAAGCATCGATATCGGAGGAAAAGCATACAGGTGTAACTTCGGCCACACCTGAACCATCACATCCAGCTCGAGAGGAGCTGGGTGTGTGAGAGAGAACCACATGGGACAATGTGTTGTATCTGACGATGCGAAAAGGTCGACTTGAGCTTGACTGAAATTCTCCCAAAGGAGCTTCACCACCTCAGGGGGCATTCTTCATTCCCCGGGCCTCAGCCCCTGCCTTGACAGGATATCTGCTCCCTGATTTAGATGCCCCTGAATATATACTGCCCTGAGAGACAGTAATTTCCCTTGGGCCCATAGGAGGATCTGATGAGCCAGTTTGCATAGGTGACGTGACCCCCCTGATGGTTGATATAAGACACCACCGATGTGTTGTCCGTGTGGACAAGCACATGGTGACCTCTCAGGTCTGGCAGGAAGTGCTTGAGAGCTCGAAACACCGCAATTATTTCTAGCCGATTTATGTGCCAAGAAAGTAGATGGTCCTGCCATAGACCTTTCGCTGAGCGACCACTCATGATCGCCCCCCAACCTGTGAAAAAAGCATCCATCGTAGCGTTATGCGTCGACAAGAAGCCCCCGCACTGGGCCTTGGGCGAGGAACCAAGGTTTGTTCCACAAATCATGTTCACCTTGATCATGTGAAACGGATTTCCCCTCGGAGAAAACCCCTTGGTCCTGAGCCACCACTGCAGGGGTCTTATGTACAGGAGGCCAAAAGTTATTACGTTGGAGACCCAACAGTCTCTGAAACTGTTTCACAGTGAGTGACTGGCCTAGTTTTACCCCATTTACGACTAAGTGAATCGAAGTAATACGTGCAGGTGACAACTGTGCCCGCATCGTTGTCGAATCCCATACCATACCTAGAAAAGTGGTCTTCTGAGACTGGAGGAGCACACTCTTCTTAGCATTGAGCCTCAACCCCAGCATCTTTATGTGGGACAGAACAACATCTTGATGCCGAACCGCCATCTGCTCGGACTGAGCTAAAATCAAC
>FLSR01004888.1:1530605-1546511 GCA_900092035.1 Leuciscus waleckii | reverse complement strand
GCCAATCAGAAGTGTGTTTAGCAAGTTCAGTGACTTTTATTACAGTCTGTACTGTTCAGCAGATGCCCAGAATGGAAAAGTGAAATGAAAAATAAATTAATAAATAAAATGAATTACTTGTTCAAGTGTTATTCAAGTGTTAATTATTCAATCAATTCCCCTTTTGACCAATTATTTTCTGCATTGTTCAGCAGATACGCCCAATATGTCCATAGAAGACTTGGAAATGTTTGGTGCCAAAAAGCATCTGACGTTTTTGCCATATTTTTGGGATTTTAAAATGTTTTAGAACATGTTCATTGTGTTAATATGCCATACGTTTATTACTTAAATACTCATTCATGTAATTATGCCTGTGGTTACAATGTTTGTGGTTTAAGGTTAATAATACAGGTGATTGAAGTGTGGTCAAAATTTAGTTTTGTCTCTCCTGTAAAGTTTGTCAAAAGCCACTTACGCCCCTCTGGCTCCAATCCCTCGCATTGTTCTCCATTTTATTTTATTACTTTCTAAAAGGTTTGAGGACTTTTTTTGTACTCTTCTATACATTTTGAATAGTGTGTCAACTTATTTTCTAGCTTTATAGAAAAAATGTAAACTAATGCAAAAGCCAACTCTTGACTGTAATTTCTTCACTGCAACAATTTATCCCCATGACACAAAGAAGCAGTGCAGCACCTTTATAACGCCATTTATCTGGCTGTCAGTCAAATCCATAGAATTGTTTAAGAGCAGGTCAATAGCTGGTGTTAAATGAACTTAGTGTCACTCACTCATATTTCCCTATTGAAAAAAGCCTCAGTGAAATCTTAAACTTTAAATCCAATATGGTGCTTATTCTGTTCTGAAATAGTGGTGGATCACTATGTTAGTCATTGTTTTACAAATCATTTTGTTTAGTCTGTCTGTTTGTAAGATGCCTGTGATATGTATATCACTAACATTGGCATGTGATTGGCTGATCGTGAAAATTGGCCAACTGTTGCTTCATCTGGCTCCAACAAACTCCTCCTTGTGTTGTCATGTCTAAATTTGATAGCTAATTGAGCGATTGAGTCAACATGTTGGTTTTTAATGACTGGCTGTTGGTTCAAAAAGCAAAAGAGAGAAACATATAATGTGGACCATAGCAAGCAGACTTTGGGACAAAAGGACTAAGGAACTAAAACGAGGATCAATATCAGCGTGGCGTTTTCGAGATGCCGAGAGCTCCACGTCCGTGACAAACCTCGACTTGAAGCGCGCAAATGTAGAGGTGAGCAAATGTACATAAAACTAATCAATGTTATATAGATCAACATGATGAAATGTTAGAATATGATCAGCATGTTAATCTAATGTTGATCTAGCTTACTGCTAGTCTCATACAGACAAACTAACACATAGAATAACATTATAACTTTCAACACACTCAAATGCAGTTTAGTGTGATAGTGTAAGCGAAACAGCGCTGCATTACCTCACAAGTATATATATATATTTCCTTTTTTTTTTCTTCCATATACATCTGGCCAAATTTGCCGATTGGCCTCTGTCCATCATGGCCTCCTAATCATCCTCATATATACTGATAGGCTTCATCACTGTCTCCTCTACACCAGTAAGCTGGTGTGTGGTGGGCGTTCTGGCGCAATATAACTGCCGTCGCATCATCCAGGTGATGCTGCACATTGGTGGTGGTTGAGGAGATTCCTCCGATTCTATGTAAAGCGCTTTGAGTACCCTGAAAAGCGCTATATAAATGTAACAAATTATTATTATTATGAATTATTATTACTATGCATTCTTATATATATACAACTGTATGCAATTAAAATATAAATAAAAGGGGGGAAAGTCACGGCATGCTAAACAAGGGGTCAGAGATGGTTGGGCTGCTCAACTTTAGGAACAAAGGTTGCCTTCCTCCTTTGTGTCCTACAGCCTGGACAGCGAAGCCGTCGCCCTGAGGGGAGCCACTCAAAAACAGATTTTGGCTTGTTTTACAGCTACAGGACCTGGGCACCTTGCAGTCTTTGAGTCGACCATGAACTCCTCTGTATACAAAGTATTCTAGAGTCAAATGTGAAGCTATCTGTTGACAGCTGATATTGGGTCATGCAACAGGACAATGATCCCAAGCACACCAGAAAATCTACAACAGAATGGCTGAAAAAGACAAGAATCAAGGTGTTGAAATTGACTTTTTTTGACTGCACCAGTCAAAGTCCAGATCTTAACCCGACTGAAATGTTGCGGCGGGACCTTATGAGAGCTGTGCAAAAATCAAATGCACACAAACCTCATTGAACTGAATCATGTTATAAAGAAGATCGGGCCAAAATTCATCCAGAACGATGTGAGTGACTGAAAATGTCATACAGAAAACGATTCCTTCAACTTATTGCTGCTAAAAGTGGTTCTACAAGCAATTGAATCATAGGGTGTACTGAGTTTGTCACCCATGGCTTTTCCATTTTGGCTTTGTTCGTCTTAGGTTGTATTTGCCTAATTTTAAGACCTGCCAAGGACCAGATGATTTTATTATGTTATGATACATAAAAACATAAAATTCTAAAGGGTGTATTTTCTTTTTCACATGGCTGTGTATATATACAGTGCTGGGTAGTAACTGATTACTTGCAATCTGGATTACGTAATCAGATTCCAAAAATTAAGTATTTGTAATTAGATTATATTACATTTTAAAATCCTCATAATCAGATTATAGTTACTTTTTTTTATTGATTACATGATTACATGTTATTCTCACAATGACAGTAAATGATTCATTATTCGTAAATCATTGATTATACTACTTTGCTATATTTTAAATGTTTCTTTCTATAAAGTCTACTGCTTATATACGTTCAGAAGGTCTTCCAGATTTGTGGAATTGCACACACAGACCAGCCAGTAGTCATGTGACTAACACTGAAACCGAGAGCTACACAGCATTTGATCACTGGATTTACAGAAATCATTTAACTTTTAAGAAGTTTTCTGAACATTGCAACATTGCATATCTAATCATCTCCTGACAAACACATTAATTATAATTTTGATTATCACTCAGTGAGTCATTTACCATGCATAATGGTTATGTAATATTTAATGCACTTTATGTTGTTGATAACAAAGAATGGAATATATATTCTTTCTCTTTGTATTTTTATATCAATATAGTACAAGATTATCCTATTCAAATCAATGTGATAAATGAGTTCAAAATTGATCTAAAAAGTAGTCAGAAAACATGACCTTAAATTGAGTAATCTAGAGTAGTAGATTAGGTTTTAAATGCGATTTGAGCAAAAACAAATACTTTTTTCTTTTTGCTCATTTGAGCAAAGACTCTCCCATACACTTTGAAGAGTGTGTCAGCTTATTTTCTAACTTCCAAATATGTATATTTATATATGAGAGCTTGTAGAATGTGATATTTTATAATGGATTTAATACTTAAAGATTGAAAGTTTAGGACTGGGGCAAGAGTAAAACAAGCAAAAGTAGCAAAATTAAAAGGTAAAAAGTTTATTGTTAGCTTCATATAACAAAAAGTTGTAATTAGTTTTGATAAAAATCAACCCATGGGGCATTAAAGTGCCCTTAGTTGGAGAAACACTCGTATACAGTAGTTCTACTGTTTTCCCTCTCAAGATCACTTGTGTTTCAATAGAAGTCCAGCACTCCAGAACAGAGATCATATCAAAGCTCTGATCTAATTTGGAACACTGTGTACATCCTTGATCCTCCACAAAGGTTGCTGCTCTCCCTGGCATTGGGGTGTCCAATCCTGCTCCTGGAAGGCCACTGTATACCATGCCATAGTAATCATAGTGTCATCATAGTGTCAGTGTAATAAAAATAGTAAAAACAAACACATTTATTATATAATATTACACATATTTATATACTATTTGTGCATGTGTGTATATTTGTCCACTATACTGTTCAAAAGTTTGTGGTCGTTAGGATTTTTTAAATGTTTTTGAAAGAAGTCTCTTAAATATTAGAATGATTTTGAAAATTTCATGTGACACTGAAGACTGGAGCAATGATGCTGATAATTCAGCTTTGCATCACAGAAATAAGTGATATTTTAAAGTATATTCAAATAGAAATCCATTATTTTAAATTGTAATAATATTTCACAATATTACAGTTTTTTTGGGGGTATTTTTGATCAAATAAATGCAGGCTTGATGAGCTTAAGAGACTTCTTTCAAAAACATAAAAAATAGTAATGTTTCCAAACTTTTGACCGGTACTGTGTGTACACATATATTATACATCACTTGTACAATCTCTGATGTGTGCAAACATCTAACCACAAATCAATTTAATTCCATATTAATGCGTCACAATTCTTGTTAATCATAAACAACCTAAGTATTAGTTCATGATTGATAATAAATGTATTAATTATTGAACATTTGTGTCTATTATCATATTGTTGTTGCTATGATTTTGTTAGTTTTGAAAACCTCTTAACCATGGTAAAAGTCACTGTATGGCTTCTTGTAACTTGTCGCTCATCCAGTCAGGTTTGGGAACTGGAATTATAAAAACCTCTTTTATGTGCTTTATGAAAGAGATTTTAAGGTTTATAACGTCTTGATTTTTTTAATAGCTTGTAATCTGTGTTTACAGTTTTAATTCTATTTTCTTGTGTTTATCTAATCTAGATACTCTGTCTGTTCCCCGCTGGTCCCCTCAGATACCTCGTAGAGACTTTGGCAACTCTATAAAACACAGGTGAGTTTTGTGCATGCATGAGTGTGTGGTAGTAGTTACAATATGTCAAGCCAATTAACTCATGTGGTTGTGCAGCTCCAGTCATGCCTGCTCACATCTGACGACTCGATTACCCCAAGTACCACTGATCCCAAGTCAAACAAAGAGCCTGCGTTTTTGCTTATACAACAAAACACTGAAGATTTTGTGATGCAAGTTATAGGGCCCTATTTTAATGATCTAAGCGCATGGTCTAAATCGCACGGCGCAAGTGCACTTAGGACATGTGCAAATCTACTTTTGCTAGTTTAACGACGAGAAAAATGGTCTAAAAGGGTTGTCCCTGTTCTCTTAATGAGTAATGGGTGTGTTTTGGCCGTAACATGCAATAAACCAATCAGAGTCTCATCTCCCATTCACTTTAAAAGCCAGTTGTGCTCGCGCCATGGTGGATTTGCTATTTACATGGCAGAATTTGCACACCTCGTTTTCAGACCAGCAGCCCATGGGCGAATAGCAAATGCATTTGCTATTTAAACAACGTGGCGCAGGACGTAAAAATGATAACTGCGTCGGGCTGAAACTAGCAAAAAACACTTGCGTCGCGCCTGCCGCCGCATTGCACCGGCTGTATATAGGGCCCATAAAGTTTACACTGAGATCTTGCCATGGCTTAGCCATCAAAAGCCATGCAAAGTTCACCAAGGCTAAAAAATGCCTTGTTTTTCACGTCTCCTTTTCCTCATACTTTAGATTTAGGCTGCATTCCAAATGGGATAAATCCGCCATCGAAGGGCACTTCGGAGTGAGAACAATCATGGCCGCCATATTGAAGTCATGTGTGCTCAAAACTGGTCCCTTCAGAGGTCCTGTTCCAAATGGCACACTTCATATACCCGACAAATGTGACACCCTATGGTCTCATGGACTTCACGACACGCGGCGGCCATTGCAAGTCCACAAGACCGTAGAGTGTCCCATTTGTCATTTTAGGATTCAGAAGGTGTTAGCAAGTGTCCCCTTTGCAGCCGATATGTGCCTTCGATGCGCACTTTTGTCGAGCTCTCACATAAGTGAGCTCCACAGGAGACTTCTACCCAACAGTCAAAGCGCTCTTAGCGCTTGTAGAAAGACCGCAAGTGTTGGGTATGCCATTTGGGACAGGGACAGAATCAAAGGGTATAACTGATAGACTCTCCACTCTCATGATTCTTAGCCCAGGCAGGCAGTATACATATTTGTGCGACGGTGCCTCCTTAGTTGGCTTGGCAAGATGACGCATACGTTTTTTGGTCCACTACACCCTTCATACCTTTGAAGGCCTCACTCTGGGGTAAACTCTTCGAAGGGATTAGGGTATAGGGATGAGCCCTTCAGAATGGAATGCAGGTGTGGAAATGAATGTCAACATAGATGGACAACTGCCACAGTTTCAAAACGCAAGCAGATAAACAGATCCAAAAAATTGAAACGCTCATGTCAACTATAAACTGAGATGGCTACGGTGATGTGAGCTGCGTACTAAAGCAAGCCTCCTCTTTTATCAGACAGCACGGCTTCAATCTAATGAAGACACTTTGACACTGTCAGAACCCATTAGTCATATTCTATTAACTGTCAGCTTCTGTTCATATCAGAGAAATAGATTGGCAAATGCACAGTGACCCTTCAGAGGAACTCCATTGCAGGAGATTTGAATGGCCCTTTCATTGTAGAGAACTGCAAATGTGACTACATATAAACAAAAAGAGATAGAGATAGAAAAAATGAAGAAAAAATAGAGCGCTTGCTATACAATTCTGCTGAACAATCGCCAATGCATCCATATGGCCTTTGTCCTCACGTATATTTGTCAAGTGCGGATGCTCAGTTGAGCGCAAAGGAGATATTGAGAGATACTCCGTTACTATTAAATTACCTGAACTGAGAATTACTGCCGAAGTGTCTATCTTTGGGCAATGCTGCACATATCTGTCTCTCGATGAAAAGGTTACTTGGCAAACGTGATCGCTGCAGTGACACATTCGCTCTTTCATCTGAAGAGTTTAGGAGTGGTTGTCAAAAGGTCAGAACCATCTGTCAATAGTTTGACAGCGAAGCAAAACAAACCCATATGGTCTCATGCATTTTAAAAATGGATGAAATTAGATTCTAAGAAAGGGTCATTAATGAATTGCGTCACTCGTTTGTGCTTCTGCAGGTTTTCCACGAAGTATTGGATGTCGCAGACGTGTATCGTGTGCGGGAAAGGAATGCTATTCGGCTTGAAATGCAAAAACTGCAAGTAAGTGCTTAAATGCCACAAAAAAATATTGAAATTGAATTTGAAATTATGACATACTAAGTCATAATTATGTGATAAAAAGTAGAAAGTATGACATAAAAGGTCAAAATTTAGATAAAATTTTAATTTAAAGAAATTTAAATGATGAGATAAGTTATTATGAACAAAAAGTTATGACTTTTTATTTCATAATTGATTTATGATGTTGATGTAAATTGATTCATCAATTTAAATTATTTTTTTATTTACTTTTTAGCCCATAATTCCCATAATTTCAACATTTAATGGCTTTTCATGTTATTTTTTTCTTATGTGGTAGAAATGGGTTTTCATATGTTTATGTATATGATGAATTGACAGAGCACAGCACACCGTTTTATTATTTGTTTGTTAATTGTTCCAAAGGTGTCTGAAAATAATTCTAGACATTGATTAGCCTGTTCTGCACCTTAAAATGCTAGAAAATATGTAATTTAACAACCATTTCATGTTTCCTAACCCCTTAGTGGCACCAAACAGCTTATAGCGTAAATGGCTCAGCATATTATAAACCTATGTTTGAGAAACTTGTTAGGAAACGATCATTAGCTAATTAGTATTAGATATGGCTTGGGCCTCCCCTTCAATGTAAGTATGTGACATTTTTCACCTGTTTTTTATCAGCTGAAATTTCACTAAGTGGAAATCCTCTGACTGTAAAATGGGCAAATAAAAATCCCATCTGTAGATCAGAATTTGGACCAGAAAGCAACCACCCAGATAAAAAATTTTTTTTAAAAACATTAGCAAAGTGCTAAAATTCAAGCAATGGTTGTGATGGGCAAACACCACTTACGTTCTCTTGAAGATCAAAAGATAATAATAAAATTAAGTCATTTTTGCAATTCTGTCTGGTGCCGCTTCTGATGCAGAAATTACAGTCTGAATCTCTGCACATCATGTGTAGGCCATAAATGTCAAATGTTAAATATATACTCCACTATTTATTATCATTTCTTAAACCATCTCTTATGAATATACAAATCTCTGAAAAGGAAAATTCCTACCATTTTAGCTTTGTAAAGATGTGATTTGATGTTTTGGTTTTCATCAAATCCTCTTTAGAATTCAGGGCGAGACACTTTGTGCCTGCAGTAGTGTCAGTATAACATTCAAATTGAGCATAATTATCATTATCATTAAAAGATTATTTGAATAAATTACTTTCCTAATAGTTTCCACTCTACCACCCTTGACTATGGCATCTTGTTACTAAGATACTTGCTGGCTTTTGACACCCTCCAAATGATGGCTGCATATTAAGTGTTTGTTTTGAATATTCATTGATTTGCTTGTACAAGAGCAAACTAATAAACATTTCTGTCATGCTTTCTTTTGTCAGATTGAAGTGCCACAACAAATGCACCAAAGAAGCACCGCCCTGTCATTTACTCATATACCACAGAGGAGGTAGGGAAACATTCAGAGGTATTTAAACTTTTATGTTCTTCTTCTTTTTTGTTAACTCCATGAATGAATGCTAAAATCCATTGTACTACACAAGGCAGGCCATTAATTATGGTTCAAATATGATTTCAGAAACTGCAATGTTACTATACACAGCATGTTTTCAACCTCATAATTCCTTTATATTCAATTGAACATATTTAATTACAGGCTTTATCTGTATATAAAGAAAACATTGCATTTTGAAAATTGGTTCCCAAACAAGAGAATGTTTTAAAGGGAATAATTCTGGGAACAATGAAGAATGTTTTTTTTAAAAGACTGTCATAGTTAGTGGCTTCACGTCTGCTTTGCATTAATGTACTAATTTGTCTTGTTCTGTGAAGCATTATGTTTAACCTTCAGTCTGCAACCTTCTTACCATTTTTCTCTTTCTTTTTTTTCTCCAACTGTGTGCTGTTTTCACCACCTCATGTTTCCCTCATTTGTGATGTTGCAGATCAAGGAACATCTCAAGGTGAGGGAGCAGGTTTGTGCCCCTTAAGCACATTATTTCCTTTTTCATACCTTCTACCCAATTTTTTAAATACTTTCTACTTTCTACTATACTTTCTACTATACTTTGTTATATTCCCTGGTCGTTGCTGTGATATTTCTGATATATACTGTACATAATACATGGTTTAGTGGCTCTTCCATTAAAATGTGACAAGACTTTTCAGAGTTTTTCTGTTACCGTGACAACTGCCTCTTGTTACCGTGGATACTATGCTGTTTCTCTCGCTCTCTCTCTCTCTCTCTCTTAGCTCGTCAGCTCGTCAGGACCGAGTCGGTACCATGTGACATAAACAACCCCCTCAGGTACTCAGACCTCCACATTAGCCAGACTCTCCCCAAGACCAACAAAATCAACAAGGTAAGAATAGTTACGTAGCATTACCTCTAAGCAAACACATCTCAACCCTACATCCCTCCACTGTCAACATCATTACAAAACTATCTCGGGCAGATTGGCACTACATGTCCTTCCTGTAATTTTCAACATGTTTGCTTTTGCTTTTTATTGAAATAAGTTGCATCAAAAGCAATTTCTGCAGACCAAAACCAAACAGCCTTCCTGTAGTTTTCCACACAACTGGTTTTCTTATACTCTTTGTGTATTGGAAAACAAAGCACGACTAGATGATCGTGACATTTTTTAGACAAGTCTATGTTTAAAAACGTGTCTTGAGAACCCCACGTTCAATTCCATTTTATTGCGCTTTATTTATCTGCTTTTAAATGCAAGAACACGTCCTCTGTCTGTGCTCTCCTGTGTGAAGGGAACTGACTTCATATCCAATAAAAATCACTTCAGAAAAAGCTGGGAAAAAATAACTGCAAAAGAATATGCTGCTACAGGATGTGTACCTAATATATCTGACAAAGGAATAACTGTGACAAAGTATAGTTCACTGCAAATTTAAAAAATGGTTAATAATATGAAACGTGTAACTTTCTGTTATGTACTGTATGAAAGTCTTAAAGTCAGCATGAAACAGAAGTTTATCCAACTGTAACAGCTTCTCGAACAAGAAAAAATGTAGGGCGGGACTTGATTTTTTCCATCAGGAATTGATTGGATGGTTGGATACTTGTGGTTTGCTATTGGTCGACTCGTGTGAGTGACAGGTTGCCCCGCCCTCACGCCAGTAAATACACGTCATCAGAGATTAGAAGAGATTTTGCTGCAAGAAGGAGGGGAAGTTATTTTGATTAAAGATTGTAAGGGGAAAATGAATTTAAAAAATAATAATGTTGTGCATGGGTTAATCTTTTATAATAAAAACAGCAATATTCCAAAAATTAAGAATGGTCAATTTGGACAATTCATGTTTTGTTTTTTTATCCACCTTATTTTTAAGGTAAGAACCAGCGCTGCCATTTGTAACTTGAATGTTTGAGGATTCTGGTGTCATTTGTTTCCATTTTACCTGTACAAAAACAGCCTTTATTGTCATAATCATAAACAAACTGGTTTGTTCCCAAATAGTTTTACCGTTTACTGTACTTTGTTATTCTTCTATTTATCAACCTGTAGCGTAGCCTGGCAAGCCAGACCTACATCAAGATGTTGGGTCTGGCAACTCACCATAGACACGGCTCAGTCCGAGGGGCGGGATAAACGGCTGTCTTTCAAATTCCCTCTGCACGCAATAGGACAGCGCTTCAACCAACCAGAGCGTTTTCCCAACAGCGGAGCTAGTTGATTGATTCAACTTTTGCCGTATCTGGCCGGCAAAACTACGAACACATCTTCCTTTTTTTAAGAATGACTTCAGTGCTGTTCTATGCTCTTTTCTCAAAGAAAAACTTAACTCCAAGTCCTCCAGAGTCGCGGACAAAGCCGATTCGAAAGATGTTCGCCAGCAGCCGCCATTCTTTGTTTTCAAGTGGCAGGTAACCGTCGCAAGTTCACTCTGTCGTCATGTTAAGCCCGCCCCGCCTACTCTATACATGACGTGATTGGCCTGACCCAATTTAGGTTTTTGCAGCTCGAAAGTCAATAGAGAGTTGCTAGACTGCCCTGGCTGCAAAATACATTTTGCTGCCGCTAGGGTGCGTCTAGATTTCTAGGCTACCTGTAGCGGCTAATAAATTGGAAATCTTGCATTATGGTATCGTTTTCAAAAACGTGCACTTTGAAACTCTTTTTCAAAAGTTATAAAAATGCATAAAATGCAAATGTTATATTCAAAACGCATAAAATGTTTTCCTTTTTAGTGAAAATGGTGTTGTGTAAACGGCCCCTTAGTCATGAAGGAATTGAGCTGCTGCGTCTGTGCACCTGAAGAACTTTCCACTCCCATCAGCACTTTTATGGGATTGTGGTCTCATGCTAATTGCCCTGTTTAGTAAATCTGGCCCTTAATCACCAGAAATAGTATCCATAAAGCCTGGCATAATGACTGGCATAGCATAGAACTGGCTTGTGTCTTTTTTATTTTGCTTTTTTATTGTCTTATCAAATATACAGTACATGCCACTCAGTCTTGCTGGCTATTGATGTGTTCCTTTTTCCAACACAATGTTGGACAGTTTTTCTAATGTAGCACGACTCTCAAGTTTTCAGCCCACAGGAGATCAGGTCTACAGCCGCCACACCACTGGTTTTTGATGAATATTTCACTGACCGTGAGAATGAAGCCAGGTTTACTGATGTCTGACCGTGCCAGTAATGAGCAGAGAGTAGGGAGTGTTTTTTGTGTGTTACGAAAGGTCTGTCTCTCTCTGTTTCAGGACCACATCCCTGTGCCATATCAGCCCGACTCCAGCAGCAACCCCTCCTCCACCACCTCCTCCACCCCTTCATCTCCTGCTCCCCCTCTGCCGCCCAGCGCGACACCCCCGTCTCCTCTGCACCCGTCCCCGCAGAGCGCCAGACAGCAGAAACAGTCCAACCTTACAGGTACCAACCCAAAACACAAGAGCATTTGCGTTTTATTTTAATTGCGGTCTGGAGCCCTGTGCGCGTATTTTGATAATAGGCCAAAGAATAGAAAATCTGAAAATTGTAGTTCACTTGACATCATAAATTTCTCATTTGATTAGTGATATAAAAATTGTGCAAAAATATAAATGTTGGTTAATTGTTAACATTTCTTAGTTATACATTTTTCCAAAAATCATAAAACCAAAAAATGATCTCCTGATTTAAATTGGACAGCACGTTTACATGCACACCAATATGCTAATAACTTCAAAAATCAGTTTATTGAAATAAACCGTTGTCCCGGTTTATATGCAACCAATAACCCGGCAATGCAAGTAAACTGCATTTACAAGACTTTATTATTAAATCAGGTTGTTCCCCAGTAGTGATGGAAAAGTATTTGATATGTTATGTCAGTTGTGATGTTAAATAAAGCTTTGAAAGCCCAAGAGTATTCCAAAATGTCAGTGGGAAACGTACAACTTATTCTCCTCTCATGCAGTTACGGATGCAGCATTTTGACTGTACCACTCTTCATGAGATGAAATGAGAAACACATTTTTGTTTTCAATTTCTTGGGTCAAGAAAGAGTCTGAGTTTGCAATATATTTCCTCCTCCACTACCGTGAAATGCTCGCTCTGTCTGGCTGCTCTTAAATCCACAGCAAGGACGTTTTCCTGTCACATATCATACATGTGCACTTCAATAAGCCGAAAGAACACAGGTTGAAATCAGGGTAAGGTGCAAAAATCTGTCAATCGGTTCATGCTTAAAGTCGTATGACATGGATGTTGCGATATTCTTTTCTTCCCTGTACACATATCCGAGTGAAACGGCTTCTGGAATGAGAAAAAAAGTTGGGCGGGACATGAATTTGTTCTTCGAGAATTGATTGGATCGTAGGAAGTTTGGCGTTGCAGATCTGAATGCCAGTTTGGAGTCAGTTGTGGAGGATACACTTTTGACCTTATTCCGATAAAAGAAAACGGGTTAACGCATTTACATGACCATGTGCATTGATGGCTTTTTAAGCATAAACAGGTTAAGAATGTGCATGTAAACGTGCTGATGGAATCCCAGATTTTTGATGTGGTCTCAGACTTTTGGACATTTCTGTATCCTAAAAGTCGGTATTTCTGTATTCTCTTTGTGATAAACTGTGGTGAATTTTGCAGAGCAATAACACACGCCAATAATCACCTGGGGGTTTGTTGAATTTTATTGAATTCTGTCTGCTTCTCTCCTGTGCTCCTCTCAGCATCTCATTTCTACAAATACAAGCAGCAGTCATCTTCCCTGGTAAGTGTGTCATAATTGCTCATTACCCCTTCCCAAATGCAGCGCGACATACCGAGGCAAACTTTTTTGATGTCATTTTTATACCATCTTTTCTTTGAGGCGCAACAAACCCTCTCCCTCTGTCTCTCTTTCCTCTTTCCTCTTCTTGTTGTATCTTAACCAGCAATGCTGTATTCTATAATGATGGTTCTGTTAAAGGCGAGGTCGGCTGATAAGTGCCTGTATTCTGTGGGAGGCACTCAGCTCGCTGCATGTTTTTGATGAGCGTGTGGAGGGAGGAAAGCCATGGTGTTGTTGATAGCCTGATAGTTTAGATAGTGGCTACTAATGGCAATTTAACTGGTTTAATCCAATGAAGAGAACACCAATGTGAGGTGCTGAGATTACATTGTACCTTTAAGAAGGGAACATACGGCCAGTTTTATCCATTAGACAAAAAGGAAAGTGTTTGTTAAATGAGAATCAACTAGGGATTCACATTTCCTGATAATAAAGCATTATATATTTGTCTGACAGTATAACATGTTGCTTACTTGCCAAATAAATATATCAATGGACGTTCAGTGTTGGCTTGAGTTGAGATTTTATTGGCAACATTTCTTTTAACCCTAATTGATGGAGTGTGTAGCTTTTCAATTCTTAAACATCTATGTCGGAAGACACATCAAGGCCATATTCCAGGATGACAATGTCAAGATTCATCAGGCTCAAATTGTGAAAGAATGGTTGGGAGGGAGCATGAAGAATCGTTGAGTCCAGACCTTACATTCATTGAAAGTCTTTGGGATGTGCTGGAGGAGAGTTCTTGACTCTTGCATTGTCAATAGAAGATCTTGATCTAAAATTGATGAACCTCTTGATGGAAATAACATCACAACATTTATTTCCATTGAGAGGTGCATCAATTTTTGGTCATGATCTTGCATTGATAATGAAGAGTCAAGCACTCTGTAAAGTCTCCTCCTGCACATCCCAAAGACTTTCAATTCTCAACATTAGAAATGTCTTTATGGCACTTTTGATCAGTTTAATGCATCGTTGCTGAATAAATGTATTAAAATCTTACTAACCCCAAGCATTTGACCGGTTGTAATTCTTCAGATGGTTGTGTAGAAAACACATTGAATCAGCTTTTGACTGTTGCAGTGTAAGTCAGAGAGTTAAATGTTGTTCTCAGCAGTCCTCCTGCATATTTCCATCAATTTATTTCTCCATTAGTCTATAAAAATACACTCTTTTACAAATGTCTTTTTATCCCTCATCTCTGCCTTGTGACTTATCTTTTAACTCTTTCTCTTTGTAGACGTGGCCCCTGAGGTTCCCACCAGGGCCCCTCAAGTCATTCTACACCCTGTTCTGTCTGAGACTGGGTAAGTGTGCGCGTGTGTGTTCATAAGTTTGTGTGTGAGTTTGTTGATTTGACATTTTAGGATGCATTTAAACATGATGAAAATCAGTCTGCCTATGTAGAGCGTTCAAAATCAGTCTGAGGTCGTAAACAGCAAGAGTCAAGTTGTGTCCTAAATGACACGCTATACTGTTCACTATGTAATCAACCATGAAGTGTATGAATTTTATACGGTTATTTTGTCATCCAACATCTGAGTGTGATAGCCCCGCCCCTTCCGCTACGTAATTAAAGCTGCGACGACAGTTGAGTGCACAAAGTGCCCAACATTCCATACTTATTTTTTTCTGTTAATTAAGTTACTATTTAAGTACAACATCTGGGTATTTATAGTGCACTTTTTGGGGGGAATTTTACAGTGTAAATTAGTGCAAATGCATGTAAATCAAATATGTTGATTACTTATCTCTGTAACACTTTAGTTAATAATAGTTTTTGCATTAACTAACTACATTTGTTACAGTATTTATTCATCTTTGTTAACGTTAGTTAAAAAATTTAAGTTTTCATTGTTAGTTCATGTTAGCTGAGGTCCATTAAATAATATTAACAGATACATTTTTTGATTTTAATAATGTATTTAATATTTAATGTATTTATTTTGAAATAATGTATTAGTAAATTTGAAATTAACATGAAGTAAGATTAATAAATATATTTTTCATTGTTAGTCATGTTAATTTATGTAGTTAACTAATGTTAATAAATGGAACCTTATTGTAAAGTGTTACCATTATCTTTTGTTAAGGCTGTTGTGGAAATTTAGGTTAAAAAAAGGCTCTAATTACCTCTGGTTTTCTTTAACCTATAACAGTGTTCTCTGAAGGTCACATGTTAATCAGCTTCTGTTCATTCTGCAAAATTAGTGGCATAAAATGTAGATTACTGTATATATTGTTATGTTGATTTCTTGCCCCTTTGGATAGAGGTCAAATACCATAAAATGTGGAATTATTATGATTTTTGTCACTTATAAAGACATGCCAAGACCATTTAACATTGTTTATTAATATACACAAGTGTCTGAAATGTCATGTTCTGTCCTGTACTGTCTCTGTGCGTATTTAGAGCGATGCCCAAAGAAAGGCCACAGACATGTCAGACAGTTACGCCACGGCTTGTGTCTATTTATGGCAGATATGAGCATTTTAGATTACAGAATTATTAGAGCAAAAATATTCGTGGTGCAATAGTTGATGTGACTGAAGACAAGTCACACACACACACACACACACACACACACACACACACACACACACACACACACACACACACACACA
>FLSR01004888.1:1509593-1530123 GCA_900092035.1 Leuciscus waleckii | reverse complement strand
ATCCATCCATCCATCCATCCATCCATCCATCCATCCATCCATCCATCCATCCATCCATCCATCCATCCATCCATCCATCCACCCATCCATCTATTATTCTCATCTGTCTGTCTGTTAATCCATCCACCCATCTATCCTTCTATCTATTATTCTTAATATCTATCACTCTATCATCTGCCTGTCTGTTAATCTGTCTATCCATCCATCCATTCACCCATTATTCTTTATATTGATCGCTCTATCATCTGTCTGTTAATCTGTTTTATAACCCATCTATCCATCCATCCGTACATCCATCTGTCTATCATTCTATCTATTGTTCTATCTATTATCTTTATATCTATCACTCTATCATCTGCATGTCTGTTAATCTGTCTATCCACCATTATTCTTTATATCTATCACTCTATCATCAGTCTGTCTGTTAATCTGCTTTATAATCTTATAATCCACCCATCCATCCATCCCTCTTTCTCTCTGTCGTTTATTGTTGTGTTTATTGTTCCATTTATCTATCAGACCGAGGAAGGCAACGATGAGGCCGAGGGCTCAGCGGACGAGTTTGAGGAGATGAATCTTTCCCTCTTGTCCGCACGAAACTTCCCACGTAAGGCCAGCCAGACCAGCATCTTCCTGCAGGAGTGGGACATTCCCATGGAGCAGCTGGAGATCGGAGAGCTGATTGGGAAAGGCCGGTTCGGACAGGTCTACCATGGACGCTGGCACGGAGAAGTGGCCATACGACTAATTGACATTGAAAGAGACAATGAAGAGCAGCTGAAAGCATTTAAAAGAGAGGTGATGGCATACAGGAACACGCGGCATGAAAACGTGGTCCTGTTCATGGGAGCGTGTATGAGACCCCCTCATCTGGCCATCATCACCAGGTAGGCTTGAGCAGAATTTTGTGAGTGACGACAGCTCAATATTTCCGGGGGCCTGACTATATCTTAGTGGGAAGTTGACTCACTTTTCCTGATCTTCTCTAATCAGCATGACCTCATAGCTTGCATTAGTAGCTGCTTTCAGCTGAACTTGAAACGACATGTCATTGGCCACAAATGTATATGTAAGTGGCTGAATTTTTTCACTTCTCAGGATTCTCAGAAGACATGTCAGCATTGGTTTTAGCTATTAAAACAAGTGCTACTATAGCATACTATGTCAACAGGAGATGGGCAATATTATTTCCTTCCTCCTGCCACACAAATTGGTGCTTCCTGTTTGTTTGTTTGCAAGCATATACTGAGATGCATGGCCACGGCCAATAAAATATTTTTTAGATCTTTTCTTTTTCTATATTTGAAGTGTTATCAAAATGTTTGTGCTGTCACTTTAAGACCGAATGCATTGATCTAATATACTGATACACATGCGCTCTCAAATGTTTACATTCACTTACGCCAAAAACGACTGTGTTTATGCGGATACAAGCAAAGATGGGCATTTTGACACATAAGTGTGTGTATTTGACCGTTCAAAAATAACTCAGTTCAGTACTCTCACTCTATGAGCGGCTTCATGTGTGCACACTCTCAGACAGTGTGTGCATATACCAAAATAAGTTCTCTTTAGCTGCTTATTGCACCTCAACGGTTTAAAATCCCTTGAATGCAAATGATAAGCTTTTGTGACAGTGTAGCACGGCAACGTCACGGGAGTGTAACCGCGATAGAGACAGTATCCCAAAATCGTTACCGGTTGACTCATTTTTTACCGGTTAACAAGCAGTTGAACAAGTGTACCTAATATAGTGGCTGGTGAGTGTGTGTGTGTGTGTGTGTGTGTGTGTGTGTGTGTGTGTGTGTGTGTGTGTACACGCACAAACAATAAATAAATAATATATTAGCCAATATTTAAATGTACTTCTGACTTGTTCTGTATTTAGTAGTTCATTTCCAGTAAAAACTGCTAAACAAGAATCATTTCAGTTTATTGACAAATAGTTTCATTTGGCCAAACACTGGTAGACATTTATTAATGTCTAATCCTAACAAATTTAGTGCATGATTTTGTGTAATACTATTAACAAAGACAAAAGTTATAATGATTTTATTCATAGTCCTTAATCATAGCAAAGCAGGCCCAAACAAACAAATTGAGAAATAATTGCTTGAAATGGGCTCTTTCTTAAAAATAAACACTGACATAAATATTGATTGTTTTTCTTAGCATTGTTATGAGTGATTATGCATTGATTGCTTTCCATATTACCCCTGCAGTGTGGAATAAAAGTTTGGCTTTTGCTCACAAATGCTGTGTGTACAACATAATTGCACCGGAATGTCAGAGCCTGTTATTATTTCGAATAGTCTGTCTTGACATTATTAGTGTTAACAGCTGAAATGTGATGCACTCAAGACATTTCCTTCGTGACGGCATATATGCAGAGTTCAGCATTTGCATTTGTACGTCACATTTTTGAACGGCCCCACACTGTAGAAAGCCAAAAGGCCAGAGTGATGCAAAATAAATGAGCGTCATACCCTGATGCCTTTATGAATATGCATAAAGGGAGGAAGAGGGCAGCCCGGGGAAAGATGCACATGTCTTCGTCAGGTGTCACAGTAGGAGCTCGGGTGTCTTTCTCCTCCTTCCTGCCGAGGTGAAGTTCATGGCTCACTCAGCATCATTAGCGACAGCGCTCGAATCTGCTTGTGTGTAAATACAGAACAGCATGTTGAAGTATGAACATGTATCTAACACATGTCATATGATAATGTAGGTTGTAGGTTCAAACACTGCAAGTGGTGATCCATGAACTTTTACCATTGTGACCTAGAGCGAAGTGTTCAACCACAGGTTGCTTCAGAGGGTTTGTCAAATGACCCTACCTTCATTTCCCATCATTCTCAGTGGCAGCACAAGAATGGAAATTGATCAAATACATAATATTGCATTTTGACTGCTGCTTTTCGCCTACTGCTTTCACAGGATGTTCTTCATCAACAAGCTAAATTACATTCAAATTTATAATACATTGATAAAATACAATCATAATTTAAAACGTAACTAGATAAAACGTTCAAAACAATCTTTGATGTTGACTTGAGAAAGCCTGGCAAACATTTTAAAGTAGTTTTAAAAGAGACCATATTATGCACTTTTCCAAAGTCTTGATTTTCTTTTTAAATGTAAAAAAACAAAAACATTATTTCCCCCATATTTTACATTGTGGCAGCACCTCTCTTCCCAGTCTGTCAGTAACGGTTTAGTTCCTGTCTCTATGAAGCCCCTCCTTCTGAAAAGCGCATTGTGCACTGATTGGTCAGCTGGACCTGTGTGTTGTGATTGGTTAACCGCTTTGAGCGTGCTTCGGAAATGTCACACCCCTTAACATAACCACAAATGTCAAAATACTACTAACGCAACTGAACTTGGCCTCATCCCTTTATTTTTTACATATGCCTGGGGCAGGAATTATTTAAATGAGGAATATTGTGACGTGTACGTTCCTCGAAGAAAACTCAAGAGAACAATTGAGTCATTTCAGGGAGTTCAGAAACAGAGCTTAATGATATATACTGTAGATAGATGGATAGATTGATAGAATGCAATTGTTTTGCATTTTTGCAGATAAATTGGGAAAATAGTCAAATGTATAGTCAAATTATGACCCTGTAATGTTACTGTTCTTTATTTCTGCAAAGATCGTTTTGAAAACCTGCAATATGCACAAGAAGCTTTCCAGTCTACAGGAAATGAATATATTTTGATGTTATGATCACTGCTGATGTCTAATAAGTGTTCTTTTGTTGTTTTTCTCTGTTGTAGTTTGTGTAAGGGCAGGACCCTCTACTCAGTGGTACGAGATGCAAAAGTTGTTCTCGACGTGAACAAGACTAGACAAATCGCACAAGAGATGGTGAAGGTAAGAGTTACTGATGTGAAGTCAGGGTGAAGACTGTTTGCTAAATGTCAGCTAAAATTGATTCAGCAGTCATTTTGAAAAATATGGCAGTGTTGGAAAGCTTTTATACTGTATGTACTGTACTGTTTCTTTATACAGCCTGTGATTACATTTAGGGCTGGACGATTAATCAAATAAAACCAAAATCATGATATGGCTTATGGCACTGTGTTTTGGTACAAGCAAGCAGCTCATGATAAAGTTTTTTTTTCTTTCCTTTTTTTCCCGCTTGTTTCTTTTTCATAATGTGCATTTGGGAAGGTGCTACAAACAAGCACAGCAAACCTGGAAGCTTTTCCCCCCTTTTTAATCACATTTTAAATTGCAGGTTTTATCAGAAAATAAAATCGCAATTAGGCTTTTTACCAAAACATGCACTCCTAATTACATTAACCTCTTTTTTTTCCAGGGCATGGGCTACCTACATGCCAAAGGGATCCTTCACAAAGATATGAAATCCAAGAATGTATTTTATGACAACGGGAAAGTGGTCATCACTGACTTTGGCCTGTTCACAATATCTGGTGTTCTACAAGCAGGCAGGTATGTAAAAATACACACAAACACACATAATTAAGACGTGAAATGTTTTCGAAAAAAATCTCTTCTGCTCACCTAGGTGGCATTTATTTGATCACACATACAGTAAAAACAGTAATATTGTGAAATATTATTACAATTTAAAATAAACGTTTTTATATGTGAATATATTTAAAAATGTAATTTATTCCTGTGATGCAAAGCTGGATTTTCAGCATCATTACTCCAGTCTTCAGTGTCACATGATCTTTAATTTTTTTTTTTATTAATACTTTATTCAGCAAGGATTTAATTTTTTTTTTTTATTAATACTTTATTCAGCAAGGATGCATTAAATTGATTCAAGTGAGAGTAAAGACATTTTTAATGTTACAAACAAAATTCAAATAATCACTGTTCTTTTGAATTTTGTATTCATCAAATTGAAAACAGTTATTTCATTTTTTTTATATTTCTCAATATTACTGTTTTCACACTATTTTTTTTTTCAAATAAATTCAGCTTTGGTGAGTAGAAGAGACTTCTTCCAAACTTTTTACCGCCAGGGAATATGTTATCAATACTTTTCATCTTATATTAATTTGTTCACTGAATTTATTTTGTGAATTCCGGAATTGCCTCGTTCGCATAGGATACATGTGATATTGCCTTAAACTTGGCCAACATTAGGTATCTAAGGCCCTGATTACACCTGGTATTAAGGTGCGTTCCAATCACAAGTAGAAGAGGGAGACACATAGGCCTACCCGTTTACACCTGGTGTTTTAATCCGTCTCTTTTGTCCACTTTCAACCACTTCTGTCCTGATATCTTCAAGGGGAGGGTCTATGGGTGCGTAAATGTATGGCCTTTTTCAGATCTTTTGATCTAATGGACTAAATAAGCTCACGCAATTTACATATGAACGCGACCGAAGACGACGGAAAAATGTACGGAGAGCATCAACTTTCGTTTCTGCTCTGACAGACGCAAGACCACACCGAACGCTGTGAGTGTGTGTTAGAAATCATGAACGGTGAGAGAACATTGTGCTTGGTATGTTTTTTTGTTTTTTTGTCTTCAAACCAAATTTGGGTCTCCAGCCGACAAAGTTTAAATCCCGTCTGGCTAGCGCGTTTCCCATAATGTTTACGCATTAGTTCAGTAGGCGGAGAGTAGACCGTCTTTTGCGGCTGTTCGAACACATTCGCGTCTGCACTACAAAAGCAATCCAGTCGAATGCGTTTTCGGCTACCTCTGGAAGTGGTGGAAGGTGGACAAGCTCTAAACCTTTTACACCCCGTTTACACCTGTATTTAGCGTCGTCCACACCTGTATTTAGCGTCGTCCACTTGTGATGATCAGATCGACAAAAACGCATCTTAATACAGGTGTAAACAGGGCCTAAGAAGGCAACGTGATGTTTCTGGCTACTGTACCTTTAACGAGAGTGTGCCTTGAATGCTGTAAAATGCTGTCTAGATAGGTTCTTCACTGAAATCGAGAGTAGTCGCCTGAGCTCTGATTATAAGCTAGGTTTCGTCTGTAGAAGAGTGACAAATGTACAACCCATCACACTCTACATGTGGCAGGCCATTAATAACGTCCTTAAATTCCGTAATGACTTTCAGAACTGCTTATAAAAACCATAGCCTGTAATTATTGTAAGTGTGGGCCACAGAGCTAAATCCAATTTGACTTCAGTGTTCTCATGGTTCTTCATAAATGTATGCTTCAATGAGTTGAAGTAGCAGCAGATGTTATCGACACACAAGCGTTTGACAGAACTTCAATAACTTTTATAAGGGAAACTCCCTTTAGCAATGTCAGTGCACTGCAGAAATATAAATATATATTCATGTCTAAAAAAAGAAGTTCTCATATAGTACACATGTCATATGGACTATTTTTATGCTTTTTAAAGCTTGACAGTATAAAGTCAGAAACATACTTTACAAAATTAC
The DNA here is from genome assembly GCA_900092035.1 of Leuciscus waleckii. Taxonomy (NCBI): domain Eukaryota; kingdom Metazoa; phylum Chordata; class Actinopteri; order Cypriniformes; family Leuciscidae; genus Leuciscus; species Leuciscus waleckii. The sequence continues at coordinate 1,523,730 of FLSR01004888.1, read as the reverse complement.
ATGAAAGACATGGAAGCCTGGCCAACAAGGGGACCTTTTATGCTCTTTTTTTGGCATTAAAAACCTTCTTTAGTGTGTAATGTTGCTGTTTGAGCATAAAAAAACTAAAGTCACTCCAAAGGGAGTAATTCTCGATATCAGTAAGCACTGTTTCTGAACTTCCTGGAACGCCTCGATTGTAGTCTTGAGCTTTTTTTTTGGGAACGTACACGTCACAATGTTCCTCATTTAAATAATTCCCACCCAAGGCATGTGCAAAATAAAGGGGCGGGGCCTGATTGAATTGTGTAAGTAGTGTGTTTAATCTCGCAGTTAAGGTAAGGGCCGTGACATTTCCAAAACACACTCAAAGCAGTGACCAATCAACACACAATTGGAGTCATCTAGAATATATTTTCATGCTTGAATGTTCAAAAACAACTTATTTTTCATATATTTGACATAGTGGCAGCACCTCTCTTCCCTGTCTGTCAGTAACGCTCTGTTTAGCTCCTGTCTCTATGAAGCCCCTCCTTCTGAAAAGCGTAATGTGCTCTAAAAACAAAATCAAGACTTTGTAAAAGGGCATAATATGACCTCTTTAAATAGTTCACCATTTTTATTTTTATTTTACTCACCCTCATGTTGTTCGAAACCTGTACAACCTTTATCTGCAGAACACAAGAGGAATTTTGTTGCATTGGACCCCAATGACTTTCTTGTATGGACTTTGTTTCATTACCCCCCAATGCTTTTTTTTTGAGGAAAAAAAAAAAAAAGACTATTCAAAATGTCTTCTTTTATGTTTCACTAAGAAAGAAAATCATACAGGTTTGGAACAACATGAGAATATTCATTTTTGTGTGAACCATCCCTTCAATGTTACACATTTCAGAACGCAATAATGCGTGAAATCGAGCTTTCATTGCTAGAAGCATTTCCATTCTCGTGACGATGAGCACGAGATATATGAGCAATATTTTTGAGTCTATCAACTGAGCAAACGTTTCCCTTAGGTCACTTCATTTCAGTTCAAATTTAAAATCAATATTCAATGTTACAGATATTCTGTTAATTATGTTTTAATGCCAATTTTCGCCAAGTAATTGAATCAATTCCCCCTGAGTATGTGATGCGGGTGAGGATTTTGGCATTCATTTATTTATGATTGAGAGTCATAATGCAGAACACAAGGAAAAAGCACAACATTTTTCTCAGATCAGTAATAAAAGCTACCTTGACATGCTGTTTGGCTCCGTACTAATCACCTCCACCACCTTCTTAATTGAGTACCACACAGTCATTACAAATAGGACCGCTGTCTCTCCTTCAAGAGACAAAGACTTAAAAGAAGTCTTTCTCCGCCACACTCCTTTGAACAGGAAAACCCATGAAAAAGGGTGTCTGATGTATGCGTTTTGTTGATCTCTTGCAATGTATTAAAAGGAAAGATCCTCTTCTTTATGGCTGAATGAACTGGAAGATATTCCTTCCTCCAGGCAAGGCCACTGAATCACTGTGAACAGTGGCATACGTTGGATTTGTTTTGTAAATTTGTGCCATACTCAATATATCTTGATTATTCACCAGTTTTGAATGGGCAAACAGAAGGGTCATAAGAGGACATGTCCTCTTGTACATTGCATTGAATTTAACAGGCTACACTGCAAAATCCATATAATAACTATATAATTGTTTATTTATTATTAATATTATAATATTAGGTAACACTTTATTTAACAGTGTCCTTGTTACATATGTAACTTGCCATAGTAAAACAATAAATTATGCATAATTACATGTTATTAATCCTAACCAAACCCTAATCCTACCCTACCCTATAGTAAGCTTAATATTACTCAGTACTTAAATATATAATTACACTATAACAATGTCACCTTAAAATAAAGTGTAACCTAATATTATTATTTATTGTTTTATAATAATAACATTTATTCCCGCATTACAGCAATGAGAATGAGGGAAATATGATACATGTGATGTCATGCAAATTAAATTTAATGTCATTTAAATTAATACTGCCATGATTTACACTTTACCATGTAATAACTATATAGTTTTATCATTTTATTTTGCATTAAGTAAGATAGATCTATTTTTAGGAATATTAAAATGTACTTGCATTGTGATATTATTTTTAAGACAATTAAGCACATTCAATTTAATTTAATTACGCGCTATATAGTTTTATAATTTTATTTTGCATTAAGTCAGATAGATCTATTTTTAGGAATATATTAAAATGTACTTGCATTGTGATATTATTTTTAAGAAAATACTGCTGTAATTTATACACACGCTTGCATTTACATAATTAAATAATTTTTACATTTATAATAATAACTTATTACAGTAATGAGAATGAGGGAAATATGATAAAAGTGATAAATAGTTGACCTTGAGTGTCATGGAAGGCGCCTAATAAATAAAATGTATTATTATTATTATTATTAAATATGATGTCATGTTATTGTAATTTAATACTGACATGATTTATACACACTTTACCATTTAAATACTTATATAATTTGTACATTTATAATAAAATTTTTTCCCCCCAGCATTACAGCAATGGGAATGAGGGAAATATAATTAATGTGATAAATTTGGTGTCATGCTAATATAATTTAATACTGACATGATTTATACACACTTAATAATTTAAATAATTGTATATTTTTACATGTATTACTATAACTTTTTTCCAGTATTACAGTAATGATAATAAGGGGAAATATGAATGCAATAAAGAAGATGTCATGTAATAATAATGCCAAATGCAAAACATCTTAATAAGACGTTAAGCAGGAAAAAGAGTTTCTTTCTTTTGTGATGAATCTGTCCTAAACATGTCCTTGACCGGCCGGTTTAGTGAGATTCAGCAACATCTGTCACCAATCAACAGTCCTGAAACCCTATTTGAATCTACATCTTTGTTTTGATTTTATATGTTTATTAGTGTATTAAGACGTTTAATAAAGTCTTTGGCTTTGAAAGTGCTGAAAATGAGAGTAAATTATCTGGGGCAACACGAAGCGTTTGCCACCGCTGATGGCCGTGTTGATGTTGTTTTGGCACTCGTCCCGTTTGTGTTTGCGCGTCTCGCCTCTTTGAAAATGTTTTCATTGGCATTGAAAGCAGTAAATCAACATCCCCGACGGAGCAATATTACAAACACTCGCGCCCATCGGTTCATCTGATTATGAGGCTGATTTCGCACAAGTGTGTTTACGTATGTTGGCAGTAATCACCGGGAAAAAGCTGACGTCTCCACAGCGACGGGTTTACATTGCAGCCATTGTTGATCGAGTCTCTTGGATCGGCTCACGGTTGCGTTCTGATCAGCCCACTTCTACACCTCCGCAGCCATGTGAATTATTATCAGGAGTTATTAGGTGGAAGGGATAGTATTTGAGAGCGGCCATCAGGGACGTGCAGGCTCTAGCATAATTATGAATTGTTTATCTGAAAGGCATAAGTCTGGCTCTTAATAACATGATTTTACATTAGTTATGTATTATGATGACTCAGGACCTGACTGGATATTGTAATAAGATCTGGTTATTCTGGGATTTGGTTCTGTTTGAAATTCCACATCCATGCAAGGCAACATTTATCAGGCTAGTGAGGCTGTGGACAAACTCGTACTGAAGCATCATGAAATGTCAAGGTTTCTTTATGAGGGTTTGTGTGGGTTTGAGTCTTTTTGAGAGATGAAGTCATTGGAATTTTACTCTGGACAGTCTGACAGGCTGCCCAGATTTGAGACAATAGCAGTTTTAATGTTACGGAAGACCAAGAGGTCATGCTTTTGTCTTGATACTTGTCTTAAATAAGGGTCAATATTTGCCCCTGAATAGATTTTTTGGGGGGCTTTTTTTCTACTTTTATGTAGGTATAAAAACACCGTCCCCTTGTTTCACAGACAGGGCTTAAGTCTAGTCCCAGACTAAAATGCATGTTTGATCTGAAAGCAACTTGCAATCACATATCGTAAAATATGTCAGTGCCATTGTTTCACACCAGATATGTAAGTAAAGCACACCAGTAATGTGTTTTAAAAGCTACTTAAATGCCCTTATTGAACTAAGGCCTAATCTTGACTTAATCTAAGCACTGTTTGTGAGACCAGGCCATTATGTCATATTTTACGATAGATATATTGCATTAATTTATTAAAATGAAGTCTTACTCTGCATATTATATAAGATGTTGCATATATAAATATTCATTAGACATATTTATAAATATAGTATTTTATATAGAGAAAGTTTTGTGGGCACTTGTCTACTCCATAAGCTTACAAGTCAACTCTGTCAGACATAAAACCTGATGGAGTTGACAAAACTGAATATTTTTCCAACTTAACCACATGTTGTTCAGTGGAGCAATTTAGTTTTTTCTCCCTCAGTTGTAGCTACCTTAATAAACACATCAAAAATGTCAAGATTTATCCCACAACTATTTACAGAAACTATTACACCGGGATGACGGAGTTGACATGTTAAAGCTGTGACTGCAGAGACTTCAACATTGTTTATATAAAATATTAAAAAAAAATATATAAAACATGTGTCCTACTGTGATATCCACAATGAGCAGGAAATAGGATGACCATTACATTGCCTGATTTATTGGAGTAAAAAACAACTTGGAGTTGACGCACAGCGAGGACACAATTTTGATAGGCTTTTTTTATTTTTATGGAAAATATAATTCAAGAATTACTTTTTATACTGCTTGATATAGATGTTTGATAAATTATTTAAAGAAAGTAAAAGCAATGAATGTCCTGAGTATCCAGATTTCCTTTAGATGAACTTTTTAAAAAAAACATATCCAGATTTCCTTTAGATGTAACTTTTTAAAAAAAACATTTTTTTTTTTGGTTGAATTTCTTTATTTTTAACATAAAGAGGGTTTTGTGTGTAGGACATGTTTTGTTTTGACACACACACACAATTTTGAATGGTAGTGTATCATGGTTTCCACAAAAATATCATGCAGCACACCTGTTGTCAACATTGATAATAATAAGAAAATATTGTAAAATATGTAAACAAAATAATGAAGAAAGAATTGTAGGGGGTATTTTTTGTCAATTTCGATGGCATTTTTCCCCAAGCCCCCATTCATTTCTGCCCCTGGTTCTGAGGTATATTATATATCATGGGTGATTGAGTTTGTTTTTACTTGGATCAGACATTCAGTCAAGCTGAAACAGCTCTATGTCTGTCAGTGATAGACCACTTCCAAATCCACGTCTGACACTTGAGAACGAGGCAACTACTTTATCATTGTACAGGGTTCACAGGTTTTTAATCGGTCCAGTGGGAAACAAAGTTGAGTTTACAAGTTTCCAGACTGCAGCACTGTGTAAAGAAAAGGTTTCTTGCCATTCAATCTTTGAAAAGTATCAAAGAGTTTCCGTTTAGTAGCAACTATCAACTTTGTATTAACATTTGAAATAGATTTAGAAATAAAGTATAGAGCTAAAAACTGATTGTGAATTGTGTAGCTCAGGTAATGACACTTTAATGAGAAATCTCTTTGTTGAGATCTGAAACTACAGAAGATACATCTGAGATTTCTAGAGTATCTGTTGTGGAAACAGGAGATTAATGCAAAAGTCTCCATTTGATCTGTCTAGGGGAAACGTAGTTCAAAAAGAGATCTCGTTTGTAGACTAGACTTTAAGTCGATAATCGGACTATGCAAGACTAATAGTCGCTTGCCCTCTTTGACAGTATTGTCCCTATAATGGTATTTTGGTTTGTTTTCTGACCTTTTGCGTAGTACAAATAAATCGAACTCAAAGCATTGGTGTGTTGTGACTGATTACGTATTAAACTTCAGGTTTTTGCCCTCTCTCTCTGTCTTCTCTCTCCAGCCGGAGAAAGGATAAGCTGCGGATCCCAAGCGGCTGGCTGTGTCATCTGGCTCTGAGCTCATCCGTCAGCTCTCCCCCGAGACCGCAGAAAACCAGCTTCCCTTCTCCAAACAGTCTGACGTCTTTGCCTTTGGGTGGGTCTCTCTGTCACCAATCACTTGCTTCTCTGCTTTTTGTCACTCAGGAAACCAACAGAATCCATTTTTATTTACAGAAATAAACTTATGACCGTTTCTCTCCACATGTAATGTGCTCTTATAGTGTCAGCATAACCATTTTTAGGTTCTAAATCTAGAATGTAATCACATTTCGTTAAGAAAAGCGTTTAAAACATATGAATTGCGTTGCATTAGGACAATTTCAAACTGAGTGGCATTTATTTGAAAGTAAGCACATTTTTTAAGCAAAATATTCATCAAAAATAAGTTTGTTTGGGTTTATTTTTTAATGATAAAATAATATTGTAGATATACACTACCGTTCAAAAGTTTGGGAACAGTAAGATAAAAAAAAAGAAATTTATATATCTTTAATTAATATTAATATTTTATTAAAAAAAATTAAGCAAGGATGCATAAAATTAATCAAAAGTGACAGTAAAGATGTTTATAATAATATAAAATATTTCTAATTCAAATAAATGCTGTTCATCAAAGAATCCTAAAAAAAATTAAAAACTATCACAGTTTCCACAAAAATATTAACTTTCAACATTGATAATAATATGAAATGTTTCTTGAGCAGCAAATCAGCATATTAGAATTATTTCTGAAGGATCATGTGACACTGAAGACTGGAGTGTTGGTGCTGAAAATTCAGATTTGCATCACAGGAATTACGCTTAAAATATATACAAATAGAAGACAATTATTTTCAACATTTCTTTTAAATTTCACAAATTTAAATAAAAATCTATGAACAAATAAATGCAGCTTGGTGGGCATAAGAGACTTCTTTCAAAAGCATTAAATTGCAATAAAAAAAACGTACCATTCCAAAGAACTTGAACTGAATTTATGCATCCACTATGTAACCACCAGTTGAATAAAAGACAAAAGCAAAATGTCTCAGAAAAGTGACTTTAGTTTTGAGCAAATCTCCAGCATTATTTGCATGCAGATGCCACTTCGTTTGACATATTATCTAATGCAGTGCCATTCATCGATTTATAAGTGTCACTTAAGCATCCAAATATCCAGATGACTTATGAGCCAGTGGCCATATGAGAGTACAGCTCAGCTATAGTATCAAATGTTATGAAAATGACATTGTGAATGACCACACATGATCATGAAATCACAATCAAGAATCTGGCTCGTTTAGGATGAGGATTATCAGAGAATTGATTCACTCAGTGCTCAGTTTTCACTAATCAGAATGCATTCACAAGAGACGGCAAGCGGAACTGAACCTCCATCTGTACTCATTTCGACCTGACCCGGGCCTTTCCAGAGGCAGCGAGTGTGTGGGCCAAATGAATAAAAGAATGGATGGATGGATGGTTGACGAAATGAAGGAATGCTGCTCTGTTGGGTCCTAACACAATTGCGTCCTCAGCTGTTCTCTCCATATGGAGGCTCTGTCACACTGTCATTCTATGGGAGCCAAATACAGCACCCACGCAAGCCGTCCAGCTGGTCCCACTAAAGGGACATTACCTAGAGGTGACCCCAAAGCAATGCTCCCTATTGTCCCTTCTGCCTCCTCTTTTCACTTCCGTTGTGTTTTAATGCGGCAGAGAGTTCGCATTGGCTTTTAACAGCAGCTGTGGGATATTTTATGCCTGTAATGCTCTCGTGTTCTGTTTTATGGACTTTTTCTGTATGTACAGTATGTACTGTACAATACACTTCCGGTAAAAAGTTTTAAACATTTTTGGAAAGTCTCTTAGGCTCACCAAGACTGCATTATTTGATTAAAAAAATACAGTAAAAAGAGTAATATTGAAAAATATTATTACAGTCTAAAATAAAATGTTAGCATAATTTCTCCAGTCTTCAGTGTCACATGATCCTTCAGAAATAATTATAATATGCTGATTTGCTGCTCAATTATTATCAGTTATTATTGGTGCTTAATTATTAATACCGGTTCTTATTATTATCATCAATGTTAGAAACTCTGATCCTTTTTTTTTTCAGAATTCTTTGATGAATAGAAAGTTCAAAAGAACAGCATTTGTTTGACGTAAATGTAATTTGACAGCGTTTTATTATAATGTCTTTACTGTCACTTTGGATCAATTTAATGGATCCTTGCTGAATGGAAGGTTTTTTTTTATTTTATTTTTTTATCTTACTTACCCTAAACTTTTGAATGCTAGTGTACCATTGTTTCCACAAAAATATTCAAATTGTTTTCAACATTGATAATAATAAGAAATGTTTCTTAAGCAGCAAATCAGCATATTAGAATGATTTCTGAAGGATCATGTGACACTAAAGACTGGAGTAGTGATGCTTTGATCACAGGACTAAATTACTTTTCATAAAAATATATTAAAATAGAAAACAGTTATTTTAAATTCTTATGATATTTCACTAAATTATATGATAAAATAAATAAATGCAGCCTAGGTGAGCTTAAGACACTTCTTTCAAAAACATAATTATTCCAAACTTTTGAATGTAGTGTATGTTATGCTGTAACTCAGGGGCAAATTCACTAAATGGCCTTATTTACCAACCACCCGCAATCCACTGTCATTCTTTCTATGTAAATTAGGCTAATTATAGTATGCGCATTATTCAGGACTGTTTGCCTGGCACAATCAACTTTGCTTTCTGTGGGCGGTAAATGAATTGTTATAAAAAAACAAAAAGAGATGTTTATATAAGGTTTCTAGCGATCATGGCAGTAGTAATTCATCAAATGATGATCAAATGATCTAGAAGACGCTATCACCGGGCATATGTCCAGATTCGCACTTTCAGCATTTTTGAGAGACAGTGGTGAAGTCATACAGTCTCAGTAAAGTACACACCAGATCAGGTGCACCAAGCACTAAAAAATCACCTGCAAGATGGGAAATATACCCAATTTGCGTTCAGCACACTTTTTTTTGCATGCAAATAAATGACACTATCATTGGTTGAAAATGCAATTCATTCTTAGTGAATTCCCCACTTCAGTATTGCAAAAGCCATCTCAATTACATGTTTTTTTTTCCTCTCTCTCTCACAAGTCTCAGCAAGCTGCACGTTTCACGTTTGGCTTTAAATTGCAGAGCTCGGATGATTGGCCTTTTCAGCAGGGCTCTTCGTTCAATGATTGTTAATTAGCTCTTAAGTGTGGTTTAGTAAACTTTAACACGAGCATGCTCTTTAGAGCAGAATACTGTGTTTTCCAGCAGTCAACAGCACCTCAAAGTCATTTATTAATTATCTCGGATGACTTTGACTATATCGGCTTCAGGGAATGCAAAGTGATGTAGTGCACCAGTAGTGCTTTAAAGCTTTTGAACTGCTGTATTGCGGTCTCTTAGGGAGGCGCGAGTCCTCGTCCTTACACACACACACACACACACACACACACACACACACGTAATATACTTGTGAGGAGTTCCATCTGACTTTTTGTTCTTCTTAAGTTAAATTATAATTAAGATCTACATATTTTAGAAACATTTGAACATGGAACATTAATAACAAAGCAGGTACACTCTCAAACTTGGAAACACATACTTGGAAAAGAACTGTCCTATCATTCTTAAATTAAGCAAATTATAATTTAGATTGATGGCTTTATTCATTTTATTTTATATAAATAATTTATTATTTATTTAAGACTTTTTTGCCCATTTATGAACCAGAAGTTTTACTAAATTTGTCAGGGCATTGCATTCTTAAATTAAAAATTAGATTAAATTTATTAGGATTTGTAGATTTATTCATTTTATATAATTTAAATAATATATTTTAATGAAGACATTTATTTGGCCTATTTAGTTTAGAGTTTTCTTGTATATTTACGTGGACCTTTTTTTTGTGTGTGTGTTTTTTTATTTGGCAATTTTCTAAAAGTCATATTAGAATTAAGATTTACAGATATATAAATAATTTATGTAATGCTATTCCCTATGCTTTTCAGATGTTCCTAATTTTGTTTTGAAGGTCTCCTACAATAGGTTTACATGCATCCAAGTTCAAAAAACACTCTAATTTTCTCATACATTGCAGCATCACCTCTTTTCTCACAGTGTCTGAAACGGATCGATAAAGGGATTCCTCCTTTCCGAGAGCCTACTCTGCTCTGATTGGTCAGATGGTTCAGTCTGTTGTGATTGGTCTACTGCTTACAGCGCGTGTCTTCTCAACAGTGCTTCTTCAGGGCGGGTCAAAGTAGGCATTGTTTGCGGGCAGCCATTGAAGACCATGCATTATGCAAATTTGTTACGAACCTGTGTAGGTTCATGCAGGAAGTAAGACTGGAATTACTAACGACTCGTTTCAGGCCGTTCAGAATCGGTTCTTACATTTGGGAGACATAAACCCCATTTGTTGTGCACTTTGGTCTCTGAAACTTTGCAGACATTCACACTACATTATATAACACACTACATGAAAGGTAATATTCGTAGTAGTGGCACTTTAAGACATCATTCAGCACATTTACAAACCCTTTTTTATTTGCTTCTGATAGGTTTTATTATATTAGTGACAACATTTTTATACATTTGGCCCTCACAAGTATAGACAAACCAGTACATGCACATTAACACTCGTATGTGTCATATGTTTCAGCACTATCTGGTACGAGCTCCATGCGCGTGAGTGGCCCTTTAAGAACCAGCCAGCTGAAGTCATTATCTGGCAGGTGGGAAGTGGAATGAAGCCCAACCTCACTCAGATAGGCATGGGCAAGGAGATATCCGTGAGTATTTCCATATACCTCACTAATGCAGATAAGCAAAACATATGGGAAAGTCTGAATACTACCAACTTTACACAAACAAAGCTGTCAGAATATATTGTACGAGCGACATGAACCACTTTTATTGTGCTTTTATGGAGCATGAAAGTCCCAAAAGAAGCTATTAATCTATTTTTATTGGAAAAACCGGACTCGGGACATGCTTGACTGGCTTTTAGATCGTGTGAGTGATATATATAAACAGATTCTTCTTTCCTGTGTAGGACATCCTGCTGTTTTGTTGGGCGTATGAACAGGAAGAGCGGCCCAGCTTCTCCAAGCTCGTGGAACTACTAGAGAAACTTCCGAAACGCAACCGTCGCCTGTCTCACCCAGTACACTTCTGGAAATCAGCTGAGTATGTGAAATGAGCTAAACTCAAAAATGCCAGTTTATATACAAAAAAAAACCGAATGAACAAATAACCCCAACAAAACAATCGTTAAAATGGAGTCAGTCGACGCGACTGAGAGAATCGATCGAGAGTCGCTTCTGGATGGTGCATGTATTCTGCTGTATTTAGCAACGTTTCCTAAAAGCAGTGATCATTTAGCATATTTAGAGCACACAGTATTTTCTGGTGTATCGTTTGGTCATGAAAGAGAGATGTTTTCTCTTTTTTTCAGTTGTTGTTTTTGCTAAATGTTTGATCTGTTTTGCATATATCAACTGCTTGTGATTATTTCTCATTATCTTGAATGAGTCCACTTTCAGTGAATGTTGTTTTCTTTCGTCGAACCTCTGCAATGCATTTTTATAAACAACTGAAACTAGTGTTATTTCGAGTTTTTTTTTTTTTTTTTGTCTGTATTTTTTTTCTTTCCTTTCCTTTTGAATTTAGTCATTGGATGAATGTATTTATTAATTTTTTTTCGATTTTGAAAAATGTACCTTTCGGAGTTGTTTTACGCTTGTTTTTTTTTTTCTGTCATCCATGCTGTGTATGTTTCACAGAATTCCATCCTGTCGTTTGCTTATTACGTGCGGATGTTCCGATCACAAAGCTTTACCGTAACGCAGGGAATGTGAATAATTTCTCTCCCTTCCCGTCGCGTCGTACAGCCGTCACTCATTTACTTGCGCGGTTCGGTCAGCATCGCCTATACGGAAAGATGCGTTCGTACGACGGCGCCGCCGTAATCGAGTGGCCGCCGCGAGGCACGTACGTATGTATATTATCGACACTTGAATTGTATCATGCCTGACTGTGACAAAACAGAACTGCTATTCCTGAGCCTACAAAGAAAGGGATAGATATAACGGACTGTATCTATCACACTTACAAACCTTTTCTTATCAGTGCATACTTACGAATGTTTTAGCATAATTGAAAGCTTTGCGTTGTTTGTACTAGGCTACACATTGTTCTATTGTAGAGAATATACAGTACCATGAGTAATAGTGCACTTTTCACCACGACGGCATTTGTATATTACTATTAAAAATCACATCTCATTAATATGACTGTTGCATGTTGCAAGTTCTGGAGTGTCCATGTTGTAACACGGAACGGTGATCATGTCAAAATGAGTGTGAAGGTTGGTGTCGCTAGCTAGGTATGGCTTAAACAGAACCGCTATCCCGCTTTCTCCACACCATGCACTCTGGGTACAGACAATCTGCTCACTTGTAAAGCCATGGTTTTTTGGGGTCATGAACAGTGCCAGTGCTCACAAAACTTGTTGCTGCTGTTATTTTTCAAGTATATTTTAGGATCACGAAAATACAGATGTTGTTAAGTGGGCGTTTATATTTGTACGGTCGACCGTTTTTACATGCATGAGAACATTTTTAGGGGATTTGTTCACGTTACGGACCCCCCCGAATACAGTACCACACACATAGTAGTTTTACAAACTATGGCTAAATAAAAAAATGACAGCTTGTGTGATAACCTGAGAAAGTAATACAAATATGATCAGGCCTTGTAAGGCGCAATTTTAAAACCTATAAATAAATAACTGTGCTATAATGTTTATATATATTTTTTGAAACGGGGGCTATGAGGATGTGTTGGGACAGTGTTTTCACGCTGGGAATGCTGGGAAATCACGAGAAGACGGGATCTTGTTAACAACCATTAGCAGCTTCCATATCAGGCCTATTTAACAGGCTGTAGATTTTGCTTAATAATCTGTTGCTGTAATTAATATTCCAGTCACTGAATCGACCTCATTGTCATCTCTTATATTTCTGCCCCATTATGAATGTATGAATTGTTCTGTGTGTGTATGTGTGGTGTTGTTGTTTTTCTTTTTCTTTTTTTCGTCTTTCTATCCATCCATGCATTTACTTGGTGGTCGTTGATTATTTACCATCGCTCTGGTTTACGTTTCTTTTCTGATATTGTGTGCGTGTCTTCGCAGATTTCTTTGATGGCCTCCATGATTGATTTTTTGTATTATGTATTTGTTGTAAGTATATATAAAGCTTGTATTTACTGATGCCTTATGGTCCATGGCTTAGCGACTGGTACACATCACAAGCTCTTTCTTTGCACTCATCCTTTATGAAATAAATAAAAAGGTGTTGATTTTGGACTTTTGTTTTTTGTTCGTCATTTCTTTTTGCTCCTTGTCATGATTCATGTTTTATGTTCACAGAAAACCTATATTACATTATGTCAAAAGCTTTAAACGGGAAACGTTGTATGATAAGGTCTTAAGTGGTTAAGTAAATGTAATTATTTTAATGAGTTGGGAACAAAATAAAGCTTTTGTCACTTAAACTTAACAATTTTGAGCAACTATTCCAAAAAAAAGTTACTAAATCACACTTTAAATATTCACAAATATCATAATTAATAAAATGTCTTTATTAAACTGATTCTTGATATCGGATTTAGCCTAAGACTTCATAATGTTGGTTAGAGATAAAGAAATATGGCTTAAAACCTATGATCTATCCATTTCTGGTAACACTATATTGATGGTCACCTTTAGGCATTCTGTTGATTATAGAAGAAAATGTTCTATACAGAACCTTAAAAGGATAATTCATCCAAAAATTACTCTCTTGAAAATTAATCACTTTTTGATGAAATCTGATTGATTTCTGTCCCTCCACTGAGAGCTATGCAACTACCACTTCAAAAACTTCATAAAGAGATCGTAAAACTAATCCATATGAATTGAGCGGTTTAGTCCAACAGATTAAATGTAGGCTTTTATTCACATATAAACATTCATCACTCACACATCAGTTGTGGTAAATGGAAGCTCAAGCATGTTCACTTGATCTGCAAGGACCAATGAGGTTCATCTTGTGTTACGCAGCACGTTTGAAGCTTCAGCAAGGACCAATGAGGTTCATTCTTGTGTTACGCAGCACATTTGA
>FLSR01004888.1:1477955-1499837 GCA_900092035.1 Leuciscus waleckii | reverse complement strand
ACCCGGAATATTCCCAAAAACCCCTTGGCGGGAAAAAAAAAAAAAAAAAAAAAAGGATGAAAGGAAACACGTCATGTAAATCAACATCATTGCAGAGAGTTGCACCATCAATGTATCATAAAAACAAAAGGCAAAGTTAGAAATATTCTAGTCTGGCCAAGAACCGGCGGTTATTTCTTCATTCAAAAATTTAATTACGTTTTTTTGGGAAACATTACAGGATTTTTCTCCATATAGTGGACTTCAACGGAAACCAATGGGTTGAAGGTCCAAATTGCAGTTTCAACGCAGCTTCAAAAGACTGCACAATCCCAGTCGAGGAATAAGGGTCTTTTCTAGAAAAATGATTGGTCATTTTCTATAAAAAAGAAAGATTTATATACTTTTAACCACAAATGCTCATCTTGCAGTAGCTCTGCGATGCGCCACGCATTACGTAATCACGTTGGAAAGGTCAATTGCAACATGGCGAAAGAACCGATCCAGTGCTTACAAAGCGAACATGCAAAGACTAAGTTAAATGCCCTTTACAAAAAAAAGGTAAAACAACGATGTCGGACGATTTTGAAGTTGGAGGAGAAAATTAGATGGTACCGCAATACTTCTGCCTATGTCACGTGTGACCTTTCCAACGTGATTACGTAATGCGTGTCACAACGCAGAGCTACTGCAAGATGAGCATTTGTGCTTAAAAAGTATACATTTTTATATATTTTTTTTGAAAATGACCATTCATTTTGCTAGATAAGACAATTATTCATCGGTTTGGATCGTGTAGAGCCCTTTGAAGCTGCACTGAAACTGCAATTTGGACCTTCAACCCATTGGTTACCGTTGAAGTCCACTATATGGAGAAAAATCCTGGAATTTTTTCCTAAAAATTTCTTAATTTCTTTTCGACTGAAGAAAAAAAGACATAAACATCTTGGATGACATGGGGGTGAGTAAATTATCATGAAATTTTTATTCTGAAGTGAACTAATCATTTAAATTCTATTTTACATATTCCTAATTAATGTGCATTCAAACGAGTTACCAATGTGAGTATATATAAGTATACATCAGTGAATTATCAAATATTTTATAACATGCTTTAAACTTATAGCACATGCTGTAAATACTCAAGTGCAGTAAGATTTATTTCATAACGTCTAGGTTATTTATGTAACCCTGGTTCCCTGAGAAGGGGAACGAGATGCTGCGTCATGGAGTTGACGCTATGGGGAACGCCATCATTGTGACCGTGTCTGAAACACATACCAAACACACCAATTCACTGGCTGACTGCAGTCATTGACATCACAAGCAGAGCGCCTGTGAGTATAAAAGTCATCAATTCTTTTGTCTGAAGGAGACATGCAGGCAAGCCCTAGGACGTGACGGAGCATCTTGTTCCCTTCTCGGCAACTGTCCTAACCTAGATGTTTTCTCTTTGATGTGGAAAGGCACTTCCCATGGCATGCTGAGGGAATGCCTTCCTCACTTAGCTTGAATATGCACAAACATAGTGGGAAAAGCCTAAATTGACTCTACGGATTACATACTATAGCTGGAGTCCGAGCGCGTCAACCCCAAGGTCGCATCCAAAATGACTCAAAGACAACTTGGTGGGACTATTCCCTAATGCTGGGGCCACATCACAAGATATTCGGGCCGGTTCTCCCCTTCCCACAATCCTAAGTGAATTCTGGATTATCTTGATGGTTCTACAGATTATCTTATCAGATTTTCCTGTGGTGTGAGGTGTGTTAAGAGTGACCGAACCTGCTCGGAAGAACACCAGAGCCGCCCCGATCGTGAATCGTAAATATTCACCATGTTGAATATTTACGATCAGAAATCCCGATGTGTGGGGAGAACCCAGAGGACAAACGCGCACATACTCTGTTGATTGTCAGATGGAATGAAACGATACCCAATCAGAAAGCGAGCTGACTAAAGACGGAAGCAAAACAACCGCAGTCATGGCTAATTTAAATGTAAAGTCCATGCTGCCGCCGTCTACACGACTTCACCCAAATCCTTTTCTTTTTAACCCGTGAATGTTCTTTCAAAAGCATTCCAAACGATATCATAGCAATTTCTTCCTGCCTATCGTCCGCCATGTTTATTATGAAGTCTCACGAGATTTTGCTAAGATGTCTTCTTCACATCACGGCACACCACACACTATAGGAGATAAACTGTTAAATCTAGGATTTTTTGTCCTCATGTTTGTGGTCTCTCACATTTTGAAAATCTTAGATTTTAAATATCTTTTGGTGTGGCCCCAGCATTAGCAAATATCTCCCAATAGCAAGAGAAGATACCCAAGCTTCTATGCTTTATTTCAAGGGAAATTCCAGCCAATTCAACCTTCCTCCCTCTCATGCGGGACAGGAGTTTGCCTTATAAGGTCCCAAGAGCAAAGCTCTAAGGGAAGATGGCCAGCTATGTCAGCACTTTGACAAATTCTTAAGGGAATAGCCTACCAAAGGGAGTATATCAACTATGACCTTCGATATACCAAAATTCCAGGGGGAGAATGAAACCCTCAACTTCAAAGAAAGGATGCAAAGACGAGAGTGGCATAATTGCCAAAGACTCTCGCCATCAAAAGTGGAGGGCCACTGTACTGCAGAGTTTAGCTCCGACTTGCCTCAACACACCTGCCTGCAAGTCCATAGTTTGCCTAATAAGACCTTCAATAGCTGGTCCAGGTGTGTTTAATTGAGTTTGGAGCTCTAGAGGACAGGAGCAGGATTGGACACTCCTGCTATAGAGCAATTAGGGGAGAGCGTTCACACCCTGCTTGAGCAAAGGTATCTCTCCAGGACCCATTATAAAAAGACTCCATTCACTCGTACAGTATACATTTGTAACGAGCTTCATAATGGTCATTATAATGAACATATACAGTCATATACAAAAATTACATCACATATACAGCATGTTTCTGCATCAGGCCTCATCAATAGCTTTCACAGAAGCCTTTTGTTTTTGATTTGCTTTCCTATTTTTGTTTAATGTTGCTCATTCCGTTCATGCCATTCATAATGATTAATCTAACTCTGCTCCAAACTCCTTTCCCACACATTTCACCGCCTCGTGGAGTTTCCTTTCACAAAACATTGTGAATGAAAATCACATATTCTGCAAAAAATGAGGATAAATGGCTGTGTACATATTGTACAGTGATATTTCTATAGTTTTTCTACTCTTGTAAGCAAATGGTATTTATAACAGCAGATGTCATGAATGTCAGCTCTGGACCGCTGCAGGCCTGGTTACCAAATATGTGTTTCTGTTGTGCCGCTTTTGGTCAGGTTCTACCTTTGCTCGCAAAAATAAAGACTTATTTATCAAAAAACCAGCGACAGATTATGTCTTTGCATGATTTTTGACAAATATGTTTAAAATTATGTATAACACATGAGAAGAAGACGCTAGTCATTTCATTGGCCTGGAAAATAAACCAAATGTCACATTGGGTTGCTAATGAAATTTGATATTGCAAACTTTGGTCTGAGGTGAAGTTAGCCACCAATGATGCGCCGTAAAGATGGCTTCAATTGGCTTGTTATTTTCCATTTCACGAATATTCCAATGTTGTAGCAAATTATCATCGAATTAGTTTAGTTAATAAGCAAATTGACCACTTCCCCTATTACAGCTAAAGAAACGTCTTTATAAAATACTTATATTCTAGTATTATGTATTACACGGTTAAGACCGTTTTACATCATATTCAAACAATGTACTCACCGCAGAGCACTCCAGTCCAGAGTCCAGGCCTTAATGAAATGTGATGTCAAGTGATAGAAAAAGACCGCCAAGTGGTCGCAAAATGGCGCAATACGCATGTCCTTTTTTTTCCCCTTTGACGCATTATACTTCACTTTTTTTCTCTTTCTTTGTTTATTATTATTATTATTATTATTATTTTTATTTTTACAGCTACCTTTGTCAAACAGCATAATGGATTGTTAAATGTTTGTGTATTATTATTATTATTTATAATAATGTGAGTTATTATTACTAACCCTAACCTATTGCTACACACAACACACATACACTGTAAAAATACATGCAGTGTTTAAGAATAAATAAAAATACACAATCACACATAATAATAATCTCTCTCTCATCTCACAAAAGTGAATACACCCTTCACATTTTTGTAAATATTTTATTATATCTTTTCATGGGACAACACTGAAGAAATTACACTTTGCTAAGTAGTGAGTACAGCTTGTATAACAGTGTAAATTTGCTGTCCCCTCAAAATAACTCAACACACAGCCATTATTGTCTAAACCGCTGGCAACAAAAGCGAGTGCAACCCTAAGTGAAAATGTCCAAACTGGGCCCAAAGTGTCAATAATTTGTGTGGCTACCATTATTTTCCAGCACTGCCTTAACCCTCTTGGGCATCGAGTTCCCCAGAGCTTCACAGGTTGCCACTGGAGTCCTCTTCCACTCCACCAAGACATCACAGAGCTGGTGGATGTTAGAGACCTTGCGCTCCTCCACCTTCCGTTCGAGGATGCCCCACAGATGCTCAATAGGGTTTAGGTCTGGAGACATGCTTGGCCAGTCCATCATCTTTACCCTCAGCTTCTTTAGCAAGGCAGTGGTCGTCTTGGAGGTGTGTTTGGGCTCGTTATCATGTTGGAATACTGCCCTGCGGCCCAGTTTCAGAAGGGAGGGGATCATGCTCTGCTTCAGTATGTCACAGTACATTGTAAGGTGTTTTACAGTCAAAGACCCAGAACCAGATATAATGAATGAAGACCCGGAGTCTTTACCCGGAGATTTACTAAGATAGTTTGCAGTTTCATCAGCAAAAGTCAGCTGCAAGACACAAATGGAGTTCGTAGGCCGCCCCGCTTACAGTTACAAAGATCACGCCTTCACCAAGGTCTAAGCTACGTCCTTGCTTCAGGTTGAATTATTCTCATTGGCTGAGAATTTTCCACACATATACAGATAGATTAAAGCATCGATTATGCAGCTGACACCCGGACCCTGAAGTTTGGCACGTCGTGACCTTCAAGGTCTCTGGGTTGCTGGGCGCCAGCCTGTCCCAAACAACAACTCAGTCAATCTCCACTAATGCCAGTGGTTCCTTAACCTGAAACCAACAAGACTAACACACACACCGACACACAGCTTTTCCAAGGTTGGATTTGGATTTGGATTTGGATTTCAGTAATCACACTGGTAACTTCTATAACAAAGTAAAATCTCACAAGCCTAGAGAAGTCATTTAACTCATGTGATATTTAGAAGGAAAAATATTGATTAATACCTTAATTATTTGCACATACATTGAAGCAGTAGTTTATTCCAAAATCCACACCCTTCAACATGTTGGCATTCATGGTTCCCTCAATGAACTGTAGTTCCCCAGTACCAGCAGCACTCATGCAGCCCCAGACCACGGCACTCCCACCATCATGCTTGACTGTTGGCAAGACACACTTGTCTTTGTACTTCTCACCTGGTTGCCGCCACACACACTTGACACCATCTGAACCAAATAAGTTTGTCTTGGTCTCATCAGACCACAGGACATGGTTCCAGTAATCCATGTCCTTAGTCTGCTTGTATTCAGCAAACTGTTTGCAGGTTTTCTTGTGCATCATCTTTAGAAGAGGCTTCCTTGTGGGACCACAGCCATCCAGACCAATGTGATGCAGTGTGCAGCGTATGTTCTAACAGGCTGACCCCCCACCCCTTCAACAATGCTTCAATCCTTCAACAACCCCCCAATCCTTCAACAACCCCTCAGCAATGCTGGCAACACTCATACGTCCATTTTACAAAGCCAACCTCTGGAATGATGCTGAGCACGTGCACTCAACTTCTTTGGTCGACCATATAAATATATATACATATTTTCATTATTTTATTTACTATTATAAATTCATGTTAATCAATAAAACGTTTACGTAATATAAATGTATACATTTTATTTACCATGCAGCAATATATCAAAAGTGATGTAATGATATATGCCTGTGGTATGTGTAGGTTTCATTCAATTTTATTCAGTAAGTAAATCTCTTTTAGAGTTCGGGAGCAAAGGAACTGGATGCTGTCAATGACATGAAAGGAGAAACTGCCCTGCCAACATTTTAATTTTATGCTTTTTGCTCACTCTGAGCCACTGAATGTTCCTGTGGAATTTATATTTCCGAACGCTGTGATTAACTTATGACCCTTTCTCTCTCTTTACATTCTGAAGGACAAAGTAACGCAACCCTGTGCTAATGGGAAGCATCATTATTTTGAAAGGGCAGAAAGTCACAACATAATCACAGGATGCTGAAGTTTAAGGTTCAAACAGTCTGGTTAAACTTGTCTTGCACCTTTCATAAAACCATTAATCTCACTGACAGGTAACTCTACCTTTTGATACGCCCACAAGTTTTCAAAGTGTCTATAAAGTCCTAACCGATATGTTGTGGTTCATCCATCAACATCAGTTGATTGATTGTTTGAACATATTTCATCATTAAGCAAAAGGTGTAATGGTGTCTTTTGGAAGACAGACAATACGCTAATTTACACTGCCGTTCAAAAGTTTTCAAATATATCACTTTATGCTCACAAAGACTTATTTTATTTAATCAAAAATACAGTAAATGCAGTAATATTGTGAAATATTACAATATGCTATACATAAAAAGTAGACTGAAAGTATTATGTTCTTATTTTTAGTTTAAAAGAAGTATGCTAATAGCACACTTGAATAAACTTTTTAATGTAAGGTTAGTCTATATGCTGGTCATTTTCAGCTGGACAAAAACTTCTGGATCTTATCCACAATATTTTGGCCAAATTCAACATTACTGCATCTTCACATATAAGGCAATCTCATAATGCACTACGACAAGCTCTGTGAACAATTCCACTTAAAATGATAGATGAACCAAGACAAACTACTATTTAATACACTTTTAATATACTAAAATGAATTAGATTCCAAAAGTATTGATAACTTCAGCGCTGCCACATGCAGGAACGGTATTGTCTCATGAATTCCTCATGCATGTCCAGTTTATCTGCATGAAAACTATTTTTAAACCCAAATACAGATATAATTGCTATTCTGCAGGATGTATTACAGCAAATGCCAGGTTTGCCCTTTTGAGCCTGGACAAAATTACCATCGCAGCCATTATCTGAGGGTGCAGCGGCAACAAAACCACGAGGCCCTTCAAACAGAAAGGCCACGTCATATTGAACCGGTGATGAACTGGCCCTCTGCATATTGAAAAAACAGAAGTGCTGATGCTTGTTTTCCTATGTTAATTCTGTCAATCTTGTCTTTTTCAAACCTCCGTATTAACTACTTATAAATACACATAATGATAATGTAGCATTAGTATACGTATAAAAGACCTGGATGTAATCAACTCAATGAGAGAATATAATTGGTTAGCATCATTACTCCAGTCTTCAGTGTCACATGATCCTTCAGAAATCATTCTAATATGATGATTTGTTGCTCTAGAGACATTTATTATAATTTTTTTAATCAATATTGGAAACAGTTGTTCTGCTTAATATATATGTGGAAACCATGATAAAAAACAATTCAGGATTCTTTGATGAATAGAAAGTTCAAAAGAACACCGTTTATTTGGAAATATAATTTTTTTGGCTTGTGGGTGAGTAATGTGGTAGATTATTCTCTATTTGGCACCTTACCTAAGTCTACCGGGGTCTCGTCTACAATCGATGTCCCCGAGCGTCTACAGTCGACGTTAGTGTCCATGGGTCTCGTCTACAGTCGACGTCCCCTAACGTCTACAGTCAATGTTTAATCTATCAATATGATTGGTTTCACCAGCCCCCCTTACCCTCTGTTACTGGATAAGCAAAAGACATGCAAGAGTGGAATATAAACAGTTTTGTATAATACTGTATACCGCTATAGGCTACTGATATCCTTCAGATTATGAGACAGAGTGAGTGAGGAGCGTTTCTGACTTCAGAGGTCCAGGGGCCGTACTGCAGTCGCTCTCATGCCTGACATGCCACTGAGACTATGATTACAGGCAACATCTGTCACATTTATCTCGAACATACAGTTATCTACCTAAAATGCAGCTGACCTGTCACAAATCTAACCGAGTTTTGTCAAAAATATCCCCATCTACGACGTCAGAAGGCTGCTATCATAGATTTGTCATGTGAAATATTACGATTCGGCTTCAGGCAGTACCCTTGGTCAGGCTAAAAAAAAATAAAAAAATAAAAAATAAAACCTTCTTATGCTATTTCTGGTGAAATCTATTCTAACAATATGTCACACTATCTCATACAAGGTTTAATTGTTTTTTATTTTTAAGGATTATTATAGTATATTCCTAAAACTAAAACCATAAAAATTTGTGTCAAAAAATGTGATACTTTTAATAAAGGTACAATTTGTAAGATTTTTGTAATAAAATATTCAAAAACCACTTTCACAGCGTGATATATTTCATGCAGTTGTGTACTTACATTATCCCAAAAGTTCCCAAGCATTTGTAAATCCAGAGAAATTCCAGTTTTTAATAAAGGCTGGTCCCTGGTCATTGTCGCCTATCAGTGACCTAATATCCGCGCTATCCTTGGTTTCCGCTTGTAGAAACCATAGACACGTTACATAGATTCCTCATTAGCGGCCGTTTCAAAACTGTTTAAATGGTCCGCAATACGTAAGCCGCTAATGAGAAATCTATGCATGCATATCTATGATACAATATCTCGCACACCGCTGTTGTGTCGTTCAGTCATCATGGCAGGGGCGGCTGGCCAATAGAGAGCGATTATTGGCAATATTAGTCTGTTTGAGATATTAAATGCACCCAATGTATGTGAAAAATATGATAGAAATTCAAAATGTCTGACTCCCCTCCACCTGTGTGCACGTCTCATCACCGCTGTCTTTGGGATCTGGTGAAATGGCACAGGGAGGCGGGTCTGTAGAGCAGCTTAGCCATTGCTGATTTAAGATATAAATGTTTGACATAAACTGTAGCCAATCAGCGAGCTCAAATCTAGTCAGCTATGGGCGATTCTTTTAGCGCCCCAAGAAGTGTGCCCACCTCTATCCGACAGCAGGCTAGCGATAAAGGGAAGCAGTGAATGCGAGGCTTCTCTCAGAGCTGGTACACTAGAAAGGCCTGGCTAGCTGGATGCGGTCATGCTAATGCCTTATTTTGCCTTCCGTGCTTACTTTTTAAAACAACGGGTACAGATCCAGCATGGACAGTTACTGGAGTGAGGGATATGAAGCTCCTGTCTGAGAAAGTTACTGAACAGTTTGAGTTTCAAATGCAAATGGAAAGTTTGTGCAATATGTGTGTTTTTGTGTAAGAATGCCTCAACCTTTTAATATTGGCACTAAATAATTACTGACTTTTTCACAGATGAAAGAACATGAAACATGGAAGAACCATACTGATAGGAATGGTTGATGACAGGATTTTGTATTTGTTTCTTACACCAATGATTCTCTCCACATGTATCCTCAGGTGACCGATGCGTCTTGTTTCCTCTACATCCTTCGCTTCCAGCTGCTGTTGTCCCTTTGAAAATGCTGGAACTTTTACTTCAGCACACATCAATCCCACACTCTCTTTTATGTCAAACCCTCGATCCGCTAATACCAAGTCACCTGGCAGTAATTTGTCCAGAAATCCACAGTTCTCAGTAATTCGTTTGTCACTGGTGCGCCCACCCCATCCTTTGGAGATGAAAGAAATGACTCCTTGTGGAGTAATGCTTATTAGGTATTTCAGAGTGTGACTGTGCTTGTAGCTTGAAAATGTCTGTGCCCTTGCCTGAAGATTTGAGGGTCGTTCAATAAAAACGTCAAAGCAGTCCACAATGGCAGCAAACACGATTTCCAAAAGCCTCCACAAACTGTGTGGCATACTGACTCGCAAACTCTCTCTGTCTGGCCAGTGCACAGGTGGAGACGAGCGGGAATACAAAACACTCACAGTTTCCTTAAAGGCGCACTAACAGTTTCTCTGTGCACACTGAATAGATGGGCAATGCGTTGAATTGGCAGATCCAACTGGAGACGCATAAAGGTGAGAAGAACCATCTGAAAAGGTGTCCATTTTTTTTCCTGGAGGCAGAAGTGGCATGATGTGGCACAACAAAACCTGAAAAATGGCATAACTCGGATAAGCAGTGTAATATTTTACTTTAACATTGTCATCTTTAAAAAAGTTTATCAAGTTCTTGCTTCAGCTCACCTCCTCCATTTCCTGCAGTCTCACCTCCACTTCCTCATTGAAAATCTGTTAAAGAGTGATTTTTATTATTTTTATTGAACTTTCAAATAAAAATTAAAATCCTCAAGACATTTAACAATTGCCACATTTTGCAAGAGCAGGGGGGTACGCAGGAGGATGTTAAAAGCCTCATGGGGTACAACACTCTAAAAAGTTTGAGAACCACTGGGTTAAGGAATAGAACAAAATCAACATCAAAGCACAATACACATACTAAGGGCAGAAAGTAATATACAGAGGTCACTTACAAAGTTAGGTTAAAGATTCAAACAAAGAGGGATTCAAACAAACAACATATATAATAAGGTAGAATTTACAGACTGTGAGCTGAAGAGTAATATTCAAATAAACTAATTGTTAAGAGGTTTTTGAATGAGAGAAGAGTGGATGCTTGACGGATGTCTTGAGGAAGAGCCACAACAAGACCTGATGGCTCCTATACCAGACTTTTGAAACTGACTGAATATGGCACAGCCCCACCTAAGATATTTTTCACCAGCCGCCACTGCATCGTGGTTCTCGATTATAGATTGGCGAGTACAGTTATAGATTGGCGAGCACAGAAAATCCCCAAAAACGTAAACATAGATCAACTTAGGCAAGCAGGCTTTGGGAAAAATGGAGAAATAAAACAAGGATCAATATCAGCGTCGCATTTTCAGAATGGGAAGAGTTTGCGACAGTAAATAGACAGGTAAGCAAATATATATGTTATTTATTGTACACTATAGTTATATTGCACTTTGTTTGTATTTCAGTAACGCTTTTTATCAAGTTGGTGACCAAGTCTATGGCAGTGAAATTAAGAATGTGTTGCATAAAAATATTTAGCCATTACTTGCAAATACTGTGGGTTTGTTCAAATGTACTTTTAGTACGATTGTTTTAAACGTGTAAAACTGCGCAGCATTAACCCACCAAATCATTTGACAAATAGTCACATTACATTTCACGTAGGCCTACCTGGCAGCTAATTCATTACGATGACATAACATAGTGTGATCAAACGTACAGGAAATACAAAAACTAATTTATTAGCTGATTTGTCATATAATTTATATGATTCGTGAATTCTATACATATCTGGATGTTGAAAACGACATCTCCCATCATTCCACTCTCCTTCATAGCAACCAGACGTAAGCCGGTAGATTTACTGCAAGAAAAACCCTCTACCATTACTTCTTTCAGCAAAGACCATGAAGCACATAACTTTATTACACGTTTTGCTTTTTACCAAACACATTATAATTAAAGCCATAACATACCTTTTTGCAAGCTAGCGATTGGGTGAGTAGACAGTGTTCCGTGCTTCACGCATTCACCAGGGTCACTAGACGCTGGCGAACATAACAACGGAGCCTCATTACAATTAACGTAATAAACCAACAAAGATACGCTAAAACAGATAGAATAAAAGGGTACCTTCTCTACGCTTGTCACTCTAGGCATTCCCAACGTGTTTTGGAAACGCATGCAGACACACAAAACAGTAGCGCCGTTGGCAATCGCTCGGTAACACCTTAGCCCATCAAGAAAACATTAAAACCTCCCTTAGTACACTGAACCCAAATAACCATTATAGTCATACAACAACAGATAGTTTGGACATACCTTGCACAACAAACAGCACCCAGGAACACTGCTGCACTCCAACGCGTCAGTAGCTAGCTACAATGAATGGCTACCGGCATGAGGACCCCAGGTGCCTATACACCTGCCTGCGCTTAATTGCCGACCTCTCCCACCCACATTAGGTGACGTAGCAATACGGGAAAGAGTGAAAGTGAGCGAGAGGCGGAGAAAGAGGGAGAAGAGAGGGAAAAGAGAGCACCCCAAATCCACAGGCTACATAAAGGAAAAATAAAGTAATAAAATGGCTGGATGTGTATTCGTCAAACATATCAGTAATAACATAAGAATAATGTTTGTATGAATCAAACAAATATTCCCTCAAAACATTATGCACAGTCACATTATACTCTTTAGAACTGCAAAACCAGTGTAATAGATGGATGTAACATGATATAATGTATTACAGAATCTGAGAAATAAATATACAATATCTGCTCAAAAGCACAATCCCCATACACATATAAACCCAAATTACATCAATTAGATCACGTTATACTGGTTAAATTGAAGAACTGAACATACCTGGAAACATATGGGACAATTTGATCAATATTTTTCGTTGCGCCAACCTCTTCCCACATCAGACACTGTGCACAAATCACCAGTTAGTTCACTCCACGTGCGTCCGATAAAACTAACACAAAACTCAAAATATACAATATGTGTACAATTGATTCAATATAACATTGTAGCCTACTCAATGATCAATGAACTTTAACTGAATGAACTCCTCTTACATACCAACATAAAGTGGGAAGAGCGAGAGAAAAATAAGTGCGTCTTCGCCAGCGTCCTCCGCAAACTGAGGCTGACGTAACTCACGCACTCCAAACGAATAGCGCGCAACACTGATAAATGTCCCACCCAACAAACACCCCAACCGATAGTTCCCAACCACAAAGAAAATAGTTTTGGGAAGTTCATCATACAAAACCAAAACACAATCAATACTTTTCTCTTCCCAACTTGCTACACATGCGCGGGGTGAAACTGCTTGGGTAAAACTGTGGCTCTGCGGCTCTTCCTCTGCTTATAAACAGACCGTTTTGCGCTTCCGGCAATGTCGGGACGTCATCTTGTACAGTAGATGTCGGTAATACTCCCAAGGAGTGAGCAGCCAGTAACAAGTAGTAGTAGAAGAAGAACGCCATCTCGTCAGAGGCCCACATTGAAGAACACTAATAGTTGGATAAAGTCGTTATTTTTGTTGTTTCTCCGCACAAAAAGTATTGTCGTCGCATGATAAACTTAATGTAGAGCCACTGTAGTCACTGTAGGCCGGCGAGTTTGGGTCCCTCTGAAAGCCTATGGAGGAGTCAGAAAGCTGTCAGATTTCATCAAAAATATCTTAATTTGTGATCCGAAGATGAACGAAAGACTTACATGGTTGGAACAACATGAGGGTGAGTAATTACTGACAGAATTTTCATTTTTGGGTGAACTAACCCTTTAACAGGCTTGTTCGACTTCATGCAGCTCTGGCAGACCGATCGGTGGCTGACTTGAAGCAGTGCATGCCAGTTAGAAATTTTGTCCGACTTGATACTGCGCCGACGCCATGTGACTGTGGCGTATGCCATCAAAGTACCGCAAGAGCGATTCGAGAGTAGCCGGAGAACTCTGGGCTGCACGAACTCTGATGACAACACAGCTGTTCCACGATTGGCCGGATTCACCGCATGACAACGATCACGTGTGTTTCATGTTTATTCGAACACCTTTAGTTCCTCTAAAGCTCCCAAATCAGTTTTTTATAACAGTAAACACTCTTTTCATGTAGTTGCGATGTTATATTGTGTCATGTTTATCAAATTAAACTGATTAAAAAACGTAGACTCCACTTCATTGATAGCAGCTTATGTTGAACTTTATTCTTGTTCAAACAGACGCTGTATGAAGCAGTACATAAAGAATTGAATGAAAATATCTCTGAAACATCTGTGTATTATTTGGCAAATATTGCATTTATTTAACTTCAGCTGTGGTAAAGTATGCAAACACCATGTGAGCGGTCACTACGGGAACCAGAAAGTGTCTGACTTCACGTCTCCGTATGCAGCTCCTCCCCGCCTGTACGCGGCTACTCTCGCCGATTGGTTACATCCAGCCGCAGCTGATGTCGAACACACCTAACGTTATGATATGACGTAACCAGCACGTGGACTCCACAACGTGGAGGCTTGTTTACGTTTTTAACCAATGATATATCAGATATTTATTTGACAGCGCTTTCAGCCAATCATTTGTTTGACCAGAGATCTTACGGCATTAGACGATATGCTGCTGCGTCCCAATCAAGATTCTAGAGCGGGTTTTTTTAAGGCAGATTCAGCGCAATTCCAAAAAGGAGGACAAATGAGTGTCCGGCTGAGGCTGCGCCGGATGCTGGACAGGGGTCTTAAAATCCGGACTGTCCGGCCAAAATCCGGACGTATGGCCACCCTAGCAGATGAACGTGCAACTGTATTTATCTCAGAAACGGTAGGAAATTAAATTAGATTGATGGAGGACTTCAACTGTGACAAGATGATTGACAGGGCAGTTTATGGTGACAGGATGCACGCGACAGATCTGTCCATTAAGATGACGAAGTAGTATGTCCCAAAACTTGCCTACTCTTTTGCTACTACACACTCAAAAGTATGTACTTTTTCTTCACAAAAAGAGACTTTTAGGGCGTAGTATCAGTCATTTAAAAATGCTGTGCTACCATACTTAAAGGGGTCATCAGATGCTAAATTCACTTTTATATGCGTTTGCATATAAATGTGTCTTTGCAGTGTGCACAACCATCATATAATGAAAAACATCCATTCACTCCTTTTTTTATCCTCAAAAGTCTAAACACTCTCAATAATCAAGCCGTTTGGATTTTCTGAGCAATATGATGTCATATTGCTCATGCTCCGCCCACGACCACTGACGGACTGTCCCATATTAGCATATTTCCGCCCTTAGCCATTTGTATACAGTCTGTCAAGGCAGCACTTTATGTGTCTTGTGTCGACACCCCCCATGGAAGAGAGGGGTGGGGTAAGCAGTAGCTCATTGTTATTTAAAGAGACGTACACCGAAACGGATCACTGTGAACAGAGCTGTTTTTGAGGAGGTAAAAAGGGTGTTTTTTACACAACCATTAATGAATTTTAACCAAAGTATGTTACAAACTTTACATTAAAGGAACACGCGGACTTTTTGGGACTTTAGCTTATTCACCGTATCCCCCAGAGTTTGATAAGTTCATACATACCATTCTCACCTCCGTGCGTGCCGTAACTCTGTCTGACGTACCCACCGCTAGCCTAGCTTAGCACAAAGACTGGAGGTAAACGGCTCCAGCTAGCATACTGCTCCAAATAAGTGACAAAATAACGCCAACATTTTCCTATTTACATGTTGTGATTTGTAACAAGGTCACATGAGACACAGCCATCTTCTAACCGTATACATACTGGGAACTATATTCTCAGAAGGCGAAGCACTGCTACTTGTGCGGAGTGATTTACTCGCAACACCTGAGAAGCCCGTGGTGAGGAGTAGAGAGTTCGCTGAGAGTTGGAGTAATAGAGTCAGCAATTACTAGATAGTAAATGCATATTTTACAATAATGGGTGTTCGCTGTATTGTAAAGAGCTTTAACAATAAACAGGGGAGACCAGGTAATACCTTGATGTTTCATAGAATTCCAACCAAAAACGCTGACCTGATGAATCTATGGCTACTTGCTCTGGATATAGATCCAAACACACCTGTAGCTATCATAAAGTACCATCGTGTTTGCTCAGAACATTTCACTGAGGACAACTATTTTGAAAAAATGGAATTTGCCACATTGACCATGAAACGTGTGCTGAAGGTACGGCCATCCCATCGATAGTACAGACAGGACAAAGTGGATCACCTGCGGCTGCGGTAAATGTTCCGTTATGTTTTTAGATGACTAAATTATCTATTATCTATGGTTAGAAGATGGCTGTATCGCTGTGACTACAAATCACAACATGTAAATAGGAAAATGTTGGCGTTATTTTGTCACTTATTGGGAGCAGTAGACTAGATGGAGCCGTTTAACTCCAGTATTTGTGCTAAGCTAGGCTAGCGGTGGGTGCGTCAGACGGAGTTATGGCACGCACGGAGATGAGAAGGGTATGTATGGACTTATCTTACTCTGGGGGATACGGTGAATAAGATAAAGTCCCAAAAAGTTGGCGTGTTCCTTTAAGACCCTAATGAATCATGGAAAATGGGCATCCGAGGACCCCTTTAATACTAAGGGCCCTATTTTAACGATCTGAAACGCAAGTGTCAAGCGCAAAGCGCAAGTAACTTTGTGGGCGGGTCTCGGCGCTGTTGCTATTTTCCCGGCGGAATAAATGACTCTTGCGCCAGGCGCAAATCTAAAATGGGTTGGTCTGAAGTAGCTTCATTATTCATAGGTGTGGTTTGGGCGTAACGTGAAATAAACCAATCAGAGCGTCATCTCACATTCCCTTTAAGAGCAGAGGCGCTTTTTCCATAGCGGATTGCTATTGTAACGGCGGATTTGCAGGCGCACGCCAGGAGCGGTTCACAGCCAAGGAGAGCAACGCTCTCGTCACAGCCGTAAAAGAGAGAAGTTACATTGAAATGGAGAAACCCACCCAGATTAACTTCGGTTAAACAGGCGTATGATAATTTGGGTAAATGTGTAAGCTAGATGTATGCTTTTATAATAAATTGTCTATCTATCTATCTATCTATCTATCTATCTATCTATCTATCGTAATAAAAAATGAAAACTGCTGCTTCTGTGTAGATGAGAGAATCAAAGTGTATGCGTGTTGTGCACACGCTACATTGAATATGGCCAAGCATGCGCCCTTAAAATAGCATATGAATACATGCGCAACGCGCCACTGACTTTAAACTATTTTTTCCTGGTTAGTGGCGCAATTGTTTTCTAAACCTGCAAAATAGCATGAAGGAACGTTTGCGCGGGAACACGCCTCGTCTTTACGCTGAACCGCCCCCGGGAGCGCAAGTGTATTTCCTAACTTACCGACGTGCTTCTGTGGAGGGAAAAGTCTGCTTTGCGCGGGTGCAAAATAGGAATGATACATGGGTCGGTGTACAAAGTCACTTGCGCTGGGTGCAAGATAGGGCCCTAAGAGTCAATGTGAGTGAAATGAATGTTTGAATCATTAAGAGTGATTTATCTTTTCTTTGGGCACTATGATGTATTGCACTTGCAAAAGATCAAATTGGCCAAAAGTCTGTCAGACATTTGTGCACGATGGGGCCGTAGTATCATGCCTCCATGGCTGAAAACACGCTCCACTGGAGTACTAGAGGCAGGCACTGCCAAGACCCCGATGGCCACTCGGAAGGGTGTTCCGGTTTATAGCCCAGAACAAGAGGGCATTCTGTCCTTCAGATATGTCTCAATGTAGTGACTTAGCTGATGTGCTGGAGTCCCAATGTTTTTCCTCTGACTCTTATGATATGCTGCAAACAGCCCCATGGCGATGTATCAAGCGTTACGTGACACTTTTTGGAGCTACGTGCCTGTCATATTTACAAAACGCAAATCATCCATTTCTCCCGAAAGACATGAAAGTGAGTGGCTGGTGAACAGGGAGAAGACTTTATACTTACCTATAGGCTAAAATGTGTGTTTGATGTGGGGGTAAAAAAACATGTCTCAAAATTATATTTGAAAGGTTTATTATTTCCGCTTACTTAGACATCAGTGTTTTTGTTGTTGTGGTTGTGTGTGTGTGTGTGTGTGTGTATGTTTTTTTTTTTATAAATGGTTCGCAAGTACTTGTGTATTTAAATACCTAAAAAAAAATATATATATATTTGGTTGAAAACTGTCTGAACGTGTGATAAATGACAACTGACAAGCGCTGCCGAACGCCTCTATCAAGCGCTCTCTGGCTCAGTGCCAAAAGTGTGAAAGCAGCGCTAATCAGCGCTGTGATCATGCGTCAGTGATACAGTGCTATACTACAGTGATTACAACTATGATCTCAGTGATCTGTGGTTTTAGAAGGTAGGTCAAATCTTTCCAAGTCACAGGGCTCAAGTCCGAGTCACTGTTGTCAAAGTCTAAGTCAAGTCGCAAGTCATCAAATTTGGGACTCGAGTCCAAGTCAAGTCCAAGTCATGCAACTCGAGTCCACAACCCTGCTCATTACATCATAAGAAGAATGCCATCTACCCTAATATTAATCTCTCTGTTTATCCTGAGATTTACCGTAGTCAGCCGGATCCAGGCCGTATCCATATCAGATGGAAGACCTGTGTCTAGACACAATCACAACACAGCCCTTAAGTGTCAGCAGAGATTGTGTCAACTAGTCACAACTAGATAATTGTCACAACTATCCCCTGTGAAGGCCTCATCGACATGACAGCCAGTGGCACAGGTCCTAAACAAACCCGTCGCCACACCGGCATGATGAATCTGATCTTCAACCAGATGGAACTGGATTAAATATTTGAAATGTTCTGACTTCTGACTGCTGCCTGACTCATAATCATACACTGGTCGTTTGTTTGCCAGAGGAGGTCTGAACCCCCGGCTGAGCCTGGTTTCTCCCAAGGTTTTTTTCTCCATTCTGTTCCTTGCACTGTCACCTCTGGCTTGCTTAGTTGGGGACACTATTCTAATATTATGCGTAATATTTTTGATCAGCCTTGGTTATTTTCTGTCATTTTCTGTTTTTTTCCCAGCACCCTAACTGCCAGAATATCACCGTTTTTTTTACAGGGAGCCAGAATATCACCGTTTTTTTTTCAGGGGTTTTTTTTTTTTTTTTTTTTAGTGTACCCTTTTCCTTATTGTGCAGAAAATACCATTATACACTGTTACTGTGATCATGTTTCTATTACAACACTGGCATGCACAGACAGAGCACTGTATAGTGTTCCAGCTCTCATTTATGCCCCTGTAGTACTGGTGGGGCCTTTTCTATTATTGTTTTCTCATACTGCTCCATCTTTGTAGCAGTTACGCAAATTTCAAGTCCTTGCGGAATGATGAAGACTTTCTCCACATGCTGTCCTCAGCTCATCATAATTGCTCTCAATTTTCTACCCAGGTGTTTTATTTGTTTGTTTGGCAACATTGGTATAAAGTTCAGTACTGATTTGCGATTAGTTATTGTTATGATGTATAACCTACTCCCACCCATGATCAACCCCCTATTATTTATTGTTTGAGAACAGAAGAGGTAAAAAAGGTGTTAAAGGGATGGTTCGGAGTAATTTCAACCTAGGGTCCCCTCCTGGAACTGCCACCTTACCGTGGTGGAGGGGTCTGAGTACCCGAACAACTTTGTCCGGGGCTATATGACCCTGGTAGGGTCTCCCAAGGCAAACAGGTCCTAGGTGACGGGTCAGACTAAGAGCGGTTCAAAAACCCTTTATGATGGCTTTAAAAACAAGGACCGTGTCGTCGCCCGGCATGGCGCAGCCGGGGCCCCACCCTGGAGCCAGGCCCAGGGTTAGTGCTTGTATGAGAGCGCCTGGTGGCCGGGCCTCCCCCATGGCGTCCGGCCGGGCTCAGCCCAAAGGAGCGACATGGGGCCGCCCTCCCGTGGGCTCACCATCTGCAGGAGGGACCATAAGGGGCCGGTGCTTAGTGGATCGGGCGGCATCGAAGGCAGAGGCCTCGACAACCCGATCCCTGGACACGGAAACTAGCTCTAGGGACGTGGAACGTCAGCTCGCTGGCGGGGAAGGAGCCTGAGATTGTGCGTGAGGTTGAGAGGTACCGACTAGAGATAGTCGGGATCACCTTCACGCACGGCTTGGGCTCTGGAACCAAACTCCTTGAGAGAGGATGGACTCTTTACCACTCTGAAGTTGCCCATGGTGAGAGGCGGCGGGCTGGTGTGGGTTTGCTTATAGGCCCCCAGCTCAGCCGCCATGTTTTGGTGTTCACCCAGGTGAACGAGAGACAGTGACACCTGGAGGTGCGTGATTGGGAGGAACGGCCCCCCTGATCTGAACCCGAGTGGTGTTCTGTTATTGGACTTCTGTGCTAGTTACAGCTTGTCCATAACGAACACCATGTTCAAGCATAAGGGTGTCCATCAGTGCACATGGCACCAGGACACCCTAGGCCGGAGGTCGATGATCGACTTTGTGGTCGTTTCATCCGACCTCCGGCCGTATGTCTTGGACACTCGGGTGAAGAGAGGGGCGGAGCTGTCAACTGATCACCAACTGGTGGTGAGTTGGATCCGATGGCAGGGGAGGAAGCTGGACAGACTCGGCAGACCCAAACGTACTGTGAGGGTCTGTTGGGAACGTTTGGCAGAGTCCCCTGTCAGATAGATCTTCAACTTCCACCTCCGGCGGAGCTTCGACCGGATCCCGAGGGAGTCTTGAGATATTGAGTCTGAGTGGACCATGTTCTCCACCTCCATTTCGACGCGGCCACTCGGAGCTGTGACCATAAGGTCTCTGGTGCCTGTCGAGGCGGCAATCCCCGAACCCGGTGGTGGACACCAGAAGTAAGGGATGCCGTCAAGCTGAAGAAGGAGTCCTATCGGGCCTGGCTGGCTTGTGGGACTCCTGAGGCAGCTGACGGGTACCGGCAGGCCAAGCGGACTGCAGCCCGGGTGGTTGTGAAGGCAAAAAATCGGGCTTGGGAGGAGTTCGGTGAGGCCATGGAGAAGGACTACCGGTTGACCTCGAAGAGATTCTGGCAAACCGTCCGGCGCCTCAGGAGAGGGAAGCAGTGCCCTACCAACACTGTTTACTGTGGAGGTGGGCAGCTGTTGACCTCAACTGGGGATGTCGTCGGACGGTGGAAGGAATACTTCGAGGATCTCCTCAATCCCACGGACACGTCTTCCATTGAGGAAGCAGAGGCTGAGGGCTCGGAGGTGGACTCGTCCATCACCCAAGCTGAAGTCACAGAGGTAGTCAAGAAGCTCCTCGGTGGCAAGGCACCGGGGGTGGATGAGATCCACCCTGAGTACCTCAAGTCTCTGGATGTTGTGGGGCTGTCTTGGCTGACCTGCCTCTGCAACATTGCATGGCGGTCGGGGACAGTACCTTTGGGCTGGCAGACCGGGGTGGTGGTCCCTCTTTTTAAGAAGGGGGACCGAAAGGTGTGTTCCAACTACAGGGGTATCACACTTCTCAGCCTCCCCAGGAAAGTCTATGCCAGGGTACTGGAGAGGAGAATACGGCTGATAGAAGAACCTCCAGGAAGAACAGTGCAGTTTCCGTCCCGGTCGTGGAACACTGGACCAGCTCTATACCTCTCCAGGGTTCTGGAGGGTTCATGGGAGTTTGCCCAACCAATCCACATGTGCTTTGTGGATTTGGAGAAGGCATTCGACTGTGTCCCTCGTGGCGTCCTGTGGAGGGTGCTCTGGGAGTATGGGATCCGGGGCCCTTTGCTAAGGGCTGCCCTGTACGACCAGAGCAGGAGCTTGGTTGCATTGCCGGCAGTAAGTCAGACTTGTTCCCAGTGCATGTTGGACTTCGGCAGGGCAGCCCTTTGTCGCCGGTTCTGTTCATAATTTTTATGGACAGAATTTCTAGGCGCAGCCAGGGGCCGGAGGGTGTCAGGTTTGGGGACCACACGATTTCATCTCTGCTTTTTGAGGATGATGTTGTCGTTCTGGCCCCATCAGACCAGGACCTTCAGCATGCACTGGGACGGTTTGCAGCCAAGTGTGAAGCGGCTGAGATGAGAATCAGCGCCTCCAAATCTGAGACCATGGTTCTCAGTCGGAAAAGGGTGACTTGCCCACTTCAGGTTGGTGTAGAGTTCCTGCCTCAAGTGGAGGAGTTCAAGTGTATTGTTGTCTTGTTGTGAGTGAGGGAAGGATGGAACGGGAGATTGACAGACGGATCGGTGCAGCTTGCAGTCGATGTACCGGTCTGTCGTGGTGAAGAAAGCGATTTACCGGTCAATCTGGTGTGGGTTTGCTTATAGGCCCCCAGCTCAGCCGCCATG
>FLSR01004888.1:1440598-1477855 GCA_900092035.1 Leuciscus waleckii | reverse complement strand
CATGTAATGCAGGAAGCCTTTAACACTAATCTTTGAAGGTCCACAGATAAAGGCATTCTTGCTTGGCATATAGCTGTTTTTATTTTATTTTATTTTATTGAATAACAAATGAAAAATAAAACTTTGATCAAAAGATCTTCATGTTGCATATGAATTGAGAATTTATCTTTGACACTGAAACATTTATTTTACTTAATACTTCAACTCATTGAAAAGGCTGCAACATGCAAGAAATGTCATGATTTTGGGGAGTGATTTGGGGTTGACCTGTAAATTGGGATTTGTTCTGCTAAGTGTCTCAAACTTTGATGTAGCATTTTTGTCCACTTTAATTTAAAATAGTTTAGAAATCTAGAACTAAACAGTAGGCTATACATTCATGTACTGTACAAAAAGTTGCAGCCTTACATTTTTAAGTACAATCAACTTGATGTTAAAGTCATTTCAACTTAAATTACATTCAGCTACTTAAAAATGTTGTTGAATCTTGTATAACTTATAAATTTTTATTTATTTTTTGATGAGTTAAAGCAATGTAAAAACATATGTTGTCTTAACTTATTGATCATATTATATATATATATATATATACACACACACACACACACACACACACACACACACACACACACACACACACAACAGTGAACCAGAGACTCACGACCAGGGTGAGTTTAAACTATAAAAAACATAAATGCATTTGTGCATTGATTTATTGTGTTAATCATATTTGGTTGCTCAAAATCAAAGTTAAATTGCTAACACACATAGAAAATCATAGTGCATATCTGAACAGAACGTCTCATCATAAATCAAATTATAAACCAGACCTGACCTTTTACTGTCTTGCCTCAAAATAGTTTTTTATCCTGCAAATGCTGCATAGTTATTTATACTCCACTTTATCTACTCACAGCTTATACTGTGTTGGTCATGATGTATATGATAGTGATTTCACCCGTTTAGCTAATATTTTTGGTTAAACTTGGCTTTAATTTATAATCCTCTCCGTTCTCCCATATTTCAAATAATGTTGATTTCTGCTTTAATTATAAATGTTTTAACAGTTAATATTAAGATGTACACATATTACTGTGCAAATATGATTCCTTTCCATATATGTGAGTGCAGTGGGGTTGTAGAACCCTCCCATTGAGGGAGGCAGAGCCTCGGGAGGGATGGATGACAGAATGACAGCAGTGCGCGCGGAATAAATGCTCGCGCACCGGAGCGGCAGGAGCGCAGAGCTTCTCTCGCGCTGCGTGTTTATACAGCGGCTCGCGCAGACATGCCACGCGTCTTCTGAGTGGGACATCAAGAAGGAAAAGTCTGAACCTTCCATCGGAATATTGAAAAGGTGATAACCGTACTGTGTGAGGCGATTTTTATAGCTTTTGAAAGTGGAAAGGTAAGTTGCGTCGCTTTATTTATATTTTTTTACTCTCGAAAGTATATTTTATGATTAATTCGACATGTTTTGCGAAATCATACTGTATACACGATGATGCTTTGTGATATGGGCTGTGGAGTTGCTGTGGCTCATGATGCAACTGGTGTGTCCTGTTGAACATGCATGCATGGCTGCAGGTCAGTGCTTTTGATAACTCCTGCAGATAGTTAACGCACATTTATTATCATTTGGTTTTAAAAAAGGTCTATAGGCTGTAATTGATTGAGTGTCTTTGTGTATGTGAAGTTCTGCCTGCTTTTGAGAACTGTCAGTGTGTTTCTATCTTTATATAAGATATAAAGAAAAGGTTTGAAGCATGCACTTTATGTGGCAGTTATTTAGCCAACCTTTTTTTCTGCTTTATAGCAGAAATTTCTGTGCATGAGATTTATTTAAACATAACTGTTTACTGATTTTCATGACTTAATTTTTTTAAATAAAATTATCACAATATGTGTGCAAATCATTTGTATTTGATAAAAAAAAAAAAAAAAACGAAAGCTTTTTTTGTAACGTATGTCTTATATTACGTTACATCACAAGGATATTATCACAAGATTCACCAATACATGTTAACTGTTTGAATTAATATTTCTGGCAAAGCATGAGCTCTGACAGTTAAATTGCTTTCATTAATGAAACCAAATGTAGTCACCTCTATTCAGTCACATTAAATAGAATGTTGTCTTGAATAAAACAAGTTAAGTAACCAAAATTAAGCACATTTTTCACAGTGCAGCATTTACAGCAAAATGTCAATATGTCTATTCTAATTGAGGAATGTAATATGTTCCTTTAAGATCTTAGACATGTATAGTGCATGATTTTCTCAGTGGGAAATGTCATTGTAATTTATAACAAAAATGCATTTTTTGTTATTTTATCATCCACAAAGAGTTCTTGAAATCAAGTGTATTATAAACAAAAAGTTCTTAGAACATGCTGTGAAGCTGCTTTGCAGTTGAAGGTTGTCAGTTAGCTAGTTGTTTTCCCCGATTCTTTATTACAAAGCAGTCTCTGCAATTGTAATGTCTCTTTCCACGACTCTAAATCTGAATTAGTTATGTCTCATTTTGAGAGAATTGGACAATAGTTGTCCTCACGAGGCCATATGCATTTCATGCTGCCAAGAAAGGCCAGATGCAGGAGGACTGTAGATTATAAGTGTTTCTTACATGAACGTTTAATTGAGACTGAGCATGATGCTCATGAAGGAAATGCTACTGGCTTGTCAACAGAAAGGAAAGAGTGAATTGAAGTTCACAGCTTGTACACTGTGAAATGAGTCACCACTCTATCATTGAAATTATTAAAATAATAAAAAATATTGTGACGAATTGACCTGAATGACTTTTTCTTAGAAATAATGACTTTCATTCAAAGTAAAGCAATAGTTCATTCCAAAAAAGAAAATTCAGTCATTATTTACTCCCCCTCATGTCGTTCCAAACCCAAATTATGCTGTTATATTTCTGTAGAACAGAAACTGAATTTGGAGGAATCTTCACAACTTATGCTCTATATTTAAATTGTTCTGAAGCTGTACAATAGTTTTGTATGAGAACTAGACTGAAATTTAATTGAATAATGTTCATTATTTGCTGAAGTTCCCCTTCAGTGAGCAGAAAACTCAAGGTCTGATCACTGAGTCAGATAGATTTGTGATCGAATCATTCAGTCTGATTTGTGAACCAGATCAAGAGTTCATTGACAAAATTCAAAATTCATTCACAAATCGGACTGATCAAAGCATGTAGAGCAGGGGTACCCAATCCTGCTCCTGCCGATGGACTGTCCTGCACAGTTCATCTCCAACCCTAATCAAATACACCTGAAGCAACCAATCAAGGTCTTTAGGATCACTTGAAAATTAAAGGTAGGTGTGTTTGATTAGGGTTGGAGATGAACTGTGCAGGACAGTCCATCGGCAGGAGAAGGATTGGGCACCCCTGATGTAGAGCATGAGTTGTATGGACTACTTTCATGTATTTTTTTTTTGGTTGCTTTTTGTTCCATTGAAATATGAAAGAATACAAGCTTAGAACAAATTATTTTTGTTTAACTATTCATTTAAACCGTTCTTACAATAGTTATTATATCCAGACACAGTTGACCTAATTGAGAGTCTGAATGTTTTCTTAAATGTCACAGGACGCCATCAGTACAATGAAAATGTGAATTTTACTGGCCTATATTGTTTTGCATCTCCGCATGTCTTCGCCTGCCTTGGCTGACACATTTGACATGTTGCTCTCCTTTGTCACATTCAACTCAATTGCAGATCAGCGCTGACGCACAGGAAGACACAATGCAGGAATCTGAGCCCAGCGTGTGTCAGCTGCAGCCCAACATCATCTCAGTGCGCCTCTTCAAAAGAAAGATCGGTGGGCTGGGCTTTCTGGTCAAACAACGTGTGTGCAAGCCGCCCGTCATCATCTCCGACATCATTCGGGGTGGGGCGGCAGAGGAATGTGGGCTGGTCCAAGTC
Source organism: Leuciscus waleckii (assembly GCA_900092035.1). NCBI lineage: Eukaryota > Metazoa > Chordata > Actinopteri > Cypriniformes > Leuciscidae > Leuciscus > Leuciscus waleckii. The sequence continues at coordinate 1,473,917 of FLSR01004888.1, read as the reverse complement.
GGCGACATTGTCCTGGCCGTGAACAACAAGCCTTTGGTGGACCTGAGCTACGAACGTGCGCTCGAGACCCTGAAGAACGTGTCAACCGAAAGCCACGCCATCCTGATCCTGCGCGGACCCGAGGGCTTCACCACTCACCTGGAGACCACGCTGAGCGGCGACGGTAAACCCAGAACGGTTCGCGTCACCAGGCCAGTCAACCCCCCTCAGAGCAGGCCGTGCGAACGATGCTCGCCCCTCACGCCCAACATGCCCAAAGAGCTCAGGGCGATAGAGAACCTGTCCTCTGCCTACACTCCCGGGAAAGAACCGTGGGAGAACAAACCCCTGATTCCCCTGCTGGCCCAGGACACTCTGATCAGAGAAGGAGGCCATTCAGCCCTCCTCCTCAATGGGGTGGAGGAGAACAACGACCTGTTGAAGGAGATTGAGCCAGTGCTGAAGCTCATCAAGAACAGCAAAAAAGAGATAAATGGAGAAGGTCAGAGAGTCGTAGACAGGAAGGATGTCGAGGTGCAGGTGGGGAGGTGAGTGATGTCACAAAATCATGTTATGACCTCTTTTACCATAGTGAATGATCTGTAAACTAATAAAAAAATAATTAAAATAATTAGTAAATTTGCTTGTTAGCTCACCTAGTACAGATTGCACTTGCAATGTGAAACGCTCTGGTACTGCGAAGCATGAGTTAAGATCAAATTCAAAGACTTATAGAACCAAGTCAAAATGGCAGAGTTGCTTTAGCAAGTGTGTTTTTATCTCACGTTAACAATATTGGTTAAGGCCCGTTCAAACCAAGATTTATAACTATAACGATAACCATGAGGATTTAGTTCTAAAAAATCATTCTGAATATAAAAGAATAGTTCACACCACAACTGTAATGATAAAGGCACAGATAATTAAAATCATTGGAATCACTTTCAGGAAATTTTTTCCAGCTGATGGACAGCCAATCAGAATCCACCCTGCTTTAATGCGACTGACGACACAACTGCCGCGTGCACTTCCAATCAGTGTTGGGAGTAACGCATTTTATAAAACAGTTAGTTCCAGTCCCTGATTCTGATCAATAGCTGTGTTTTATTCACGATAAAACCATAGACAGTAAAAGAAATGGACACAGCGACCCCATAGACTTCAACTGAGAAAAGTGAAGTCAATTAGAAGCTCTCACTTCCCGATGGTCAAGCGTACTGCGCAGACTCAAACTGAGCGTGACGACGTAGATGTGACGTGAGCAACCCGTCTGTCTTCTAGTAGCTGTGCCTAGAGAAATCTGAATCATTCCCTTCCGAAACTTGCAGAGACGGAGAGTGTGAGTAGGAGCTGTCCATGAGCTAGGAGCAGGAGAAACTTTTGCTAAGTATTCTGATTAATTATTTTGTCATTTTGCCCCCACGTCCCCCCGATTGCCCGTGAGCTTCTCCTCCTGTCCATACGGTAATTTCTCTACTGTGCGACAGAGAGTCGCGTGGTTATGACGCAATCGTTAGCCTATTTTTTACAAAAACTGCTTCTATGGGGCCATAACGTAAGATACAAGGTAATGGAGCCTTTTATACATTTTCGTGTTTCTTTAGAAATAAATAATGGACAAATGGAGTCTTTAAACGCCTCAGATGTAAAGTTATCGCTGTCAAAGTGACGCCAAAATGAATGGGATCAATGGAATGTTAACAGCAGGTGATGGTCTTCTAATCAATGGCGGCACCCGGGGAAGCTTGAAAGATTACCCTCTTGGATAAAACACGGCTATGACCGCTTCACCCAACGGTTCTATGTATCACTACACAACCCCTAGCAACCACTCTTAGCAGCGTAAACATGTTCTCATTGATATTGTTCATTGAAGCTTATAGAGCAGTAGAGTATTGTGGGAGACTGAGTAAGCGAGTATACTTGCATTTACAGTAGATGTAACATTTTCCTAGCCTAGAAATCTAGACGCACCCAAGCGGCAGCAAAATGTATTTTGCAGCCAGGGTAGTCTAGCAACTCTCCAAAGACTTTCGAGCTGCAAAAACCTAAATTGGGTCGGGCCAATCACGTCGCTTATAGAGTAGGCGGGGCGGGCTTAACATATGACGACAGAGTTGCTACGGTTACCTGGCTGCGACTTGAAAACAAAGAATGACGGCTGCTGGAGAACAGTCTTTCGAATCGGCTTTGTCCGCGACTCTGGAGGACTTGGAGTTAAGTTTTTCTTTGAGAAAAGAGCAAAGAACGGCACTTAAGTCATTCTTAAAAAAAGGAAGATGTGTTCGTGGTTTTTCGGGCCAGATATGTCAAAAGTTGAATCTATCAACTAACGTTAGCTCCGCTGTTGGGAAAACGCTCTGGTTGGTTGACGCGCTGTCCTATTGCGTGCAGAGGGAATTTGAAAGACAGCCGTTTATCCCGCCCCTCGGATTGAGCCGTGTCTATGGTGAGTTTCCAGACCTAACATCTTGATGTAGGTCTGGCTTGCCAGGCTAACATTTTCCTTTGGGTCAGTCCTAATTTGTAATAAAAATCCGTTTAAAACTTTTTTTGCGGAAGACAGGCTTTTAGTGATTTTTACTTAATGAAAGTTGCATTGATACATATTTTTTGGCTTTAATATTTTTATTGTGTAGTAACCGTTTTATAAAAGCAATAAGGTACTCGAGGCTATGCTGTATCGTGAATAAGTCACTGCTGAAGGGCTTATACTGGTGTTAAGTAACCAGTAAAGTCATGCATTACTTTTATATTTACAACAAAATGTCTTAGTTACTTTTTCAAATAAGTGATGCAAGTTACTTTGTTTTCCCATTTATTGAGTGACGTCTCCTGTCCCCATTTTGAGAGTAATCGTGAGGAAGTGCAGAGTAAACATGATATTATACTAATGTGAGCATGCATTTACTCATCTCACTTGCTCAAAAACAGATTCAGTATTCCTCAAAATGAATAAAAACATTGGAATGCAAACTCAGAATATTACGTAAACCTGCAATAATTAAATGCGTTAAAATATTACTCAAACTCAAATATTAACTTTATTAGTTTCTCCTTCGCCTTCTCCTCCACCCATTCTAGGAGGCGTACTGGGTGACCTCACATTCACTAGGGTACAAAATATATGGCATTCCAGGAACTTTTCAATATATGTGCAAATAGGCTATAGGTTATGCTTGCATTCTTCATTTTGAATTAGAGTTCTGAAGTGGCATTTAAAAAGCAAAGATGAGCCTACAAACCATGCACTACCACTTGAAGCTTTTAGAGCAAGATATTTCTGGGAACAACTGAACATGAGTAATAAGAACACTACAGCTAATTACATTAGCACTGTTGACTCTAGAAAAGTGTTCTCTCAAAGCATTATTGGTTTAATGTTGTCAACACAGATCGAGAAGACATCCTGCTCTTAGAATTAATTTGACTATTTAATTAAAGCTATACATGCATATGTACTCCAAAAAAAGATCTGCTAAACATTACCACCATTATTGTGTATTGTCTAAAATGTATTGAGACTGTGTGACAACGAACCTCAATCTATTTCCTCTATTTTCATTACATGGCAATATGGTTAACAAATTGCTAGCCAGATTTTATTTGATGCTTCATGTTTCAAAAACTATCATTTTTGGGAAAGTTCAGTTTTTTTAATGCATTCTTTTTTTCACGAGTGCATTTTGTGTTTATTTGTGAGCCGAAAGTGAGTGAATCTGTACAGTTATTTATTCCATTCAGTCTTTGAAATTACTCTTGCATTGAATGTTCATATAACGCTTAAGTGAACAGGAAGTACTAACAGGCAGTGTGAGAAGCTTACAGCAACATTAATAACAGAATGGATATATATAGACATAAATATTATTTTCATTTTGTGATCACACCCCAGTTTTCAAAGTACACCACTTGGTTCGAATTAATTATGCCTAAATTATTTGTTTCACTCTAGTGATGTAGTGTTGTCATCTTGTTTAACCGAATGAGAGTTACTGTCAGAAATGTGAAGATCTATGAACTCTGTAAATGCTTCATTAGACAAAACTGATTAGATTTAGTCTTTGTGATTCATGAATAGCGGCTGTCCCGGTTGAGGGTGCAAAAAAGTTGAAGTGTGTAAAAATAATGACTGTTTCCAAATGGGTTTCCCAAACATTCTCCTCCCTTCTGCCATTGGTCAGTTAAACAATAGTCCCGCCCCAAACTCTCACCATTGGTTTAATCATTGTTGCTGTTGTCGGGCAAATCTGGGTGCTCAAACAAACAAAGCAATGATTAGAAATGGCCTTAGTGTTTTATCATTTGAAAAAGTGCACACTTCACTAGATTCCTTTTCTATATTACTAAACAAATTATAATTGTGCTTGGAATTTCAATCTGACTAGTGAGATGGCAGCATTTCATCCAAAACCAATTATGCTTCTTTCACTTTTTTCTCACATTTGTGTTGAGTGTGTTACTATAATTCCCATCATGCAATGCAAAATCAGCTAGAAAAAATGTTCTGTAAGTGTTTGTTGTTTACATTTTTAAATGTGCATTATACATCTGATGGCATGGTTTATTGAACACTAGCTAAATCTGATTATGTAATAATATGAGTATGAATGGAATTGAGGCAATTTACCATTTCATTTAAACAATTAAGTGCACATTGGTAGCCTTGAAAAATGAATGTTTTAATGGAATTCAAGTTAAGCTTTATGAATGGCATCTGGGCATGCTGTTGATTAACAAGCATAATACCAAACGTAATACAATTACAATAGACACGAATAAATAAATAAATAAATAAATAAAATAACCGAATGTGTTTTTTTGTAGTTATACATACATCTGGACTTGTTTCCTTCTGGCTGATGTTTGAGGTGTGACCTGAACTGTTTGTGACTTTCAGAGACCTTGGTGTGGGAAATGGACAGAACGCCCAGCTGGCGTCGGATAACGACAGAGTGTTTGATGACCTCTGGAGAAAGGACAACATGCCGATGGTGCTTAACAACCCTTACTCAGAGAGTGACAAGGTAAAATACAGTCTAAATGGCTTCACATTTGGCTTTGAAGGACTGCGAGTGAGTCAGTAATCTATCAGTATTTGTTTTTCTGTTTTAAAGGTGCAAGTTCAGAAATATTGAAGCTGTACTTATACTGTAAATATGGCCTGATCTGCTTGACAGCTGGCAGATAGTCAATGTCCTATTCTTAAATACAGGACATAAGTTCCACATACATCGTTTTATTTGCTAATTCTTGAGATGAACTGTACTTTACTGTAAAATGTATTTGAGGATTTAAAGCAGAGGTTCTTAACTCATGGATCACAATAGGTCTATTTTCTTGGGTCATGGACAGCAGTGAAAATCAATGCTTATTACTGCTAATAAAATGCAACTAACCATATAGGGATGCATAATATGAAAATCGAAATGCAAGAGCCATTTAGAAAGTATAGTGTAACACACACACACATATATAACGTGTTCTGAAGAATCTGTAATTTAACTTCAAGCATGTTTTCGAAAGAACCTTGTAGAAAAAACGATATGGGTTTCTTGAGGGATTCCGTGCCGAACTAATGCACCTTTGCTGCCAAGAACTTTTATTCGGGAGATTTTCAAACTTTAACCTTATATTTAAAAAATACAATGGTTACCAAAACACAAATACAAATCACACCCATGACTGAAATTATCTACAAAATAAGATTTAAATTCAGTCAAGAAGCATGTCAAGAAGTTCAGCTGAATTAACTGCAGAAGTGCTTCAATACTTCAAGTAGGGTTGCTTGCAAGTAACCATATGAAAGCCTGTCTCTAGTCTAGCGTCTGTCACATGGTCTTCTCTGTACCTGCCAGCAGTGCTGGTGTAGCATGTGTTTCTACAGCCCTGGTTGTGGGGGTAGCAGTGCTTACATTTCACATGAGCACATGACTCTCTCATCTGGCCTCTTGTGACGCATTATCCCTCTGAAAGAAACCGGATGGATGAGGCGATCCAAGAAAGCAAAGGAATGAATGGATGCAGCTGTGTGGTCCAAGACGGAGTTGCTCTCTTTCTCTCTTTTGTGTATTACAGTGTCTGGTGGATGATTAATCATCAGTGAGTAAGACGAGGAAGGGGAGGGGGGAGTGAGAGAGTACAAGAGAAATGGAAAGACAAGAACATGGGACATAGTTAGCATGTGATTGTTGTGCAGGATGCTTGACACTATTTGTGACAAAAAGATGCAATGACTGTTGAGATGATATATGAACCCTTAGAGCATGTCCTACCAGGCACAAAGTTCCTCCGCAATAAGTGCAAAACTGCTGCGGCCAATCAGACAACATCTAATGAATAATATTGAGTATAGTAGGGCTATGTAGTGCAATGTGTGTGATCAACAAAATGTCAAGATTTACACAAGATGTCAGATTTACATCAAAGAAATGGCCTTTATCGCTTGTTGCTGCGTTTCTTTGCATCTGGTTTGCACTGTAAGAAGCTGAAGTTTTAAAGTGATGGATCTGCACAGGTGGCATCTCGTGTTCCTGATGAGGAAATACTTTTGTGTGTGTGTGTGTGTGTGTGTGTGTGTGTGTGTGCGTACAGCAGGGGTGCTTAATCATGTTCCTGGAGCTCTACCTACTTGCAGAGTTCAGATCCAACCCTGAACCAACACATCTGCCTGTAATTATCAAGAGCTCCTGAAGATATTAATTCAGTTCAGTTGTGTACGATCAGGGTTGGTGGAGCTGAACTTTGCAGGAAGGTAGATCTCCGGAACAGGATTGGGCACCTCTGCACTAAGGTTTTGAAGTAGACCAGACAATTACAACCAAGTCTGCTTAAAAAGATGGTCTGGGTTATTTTTTTTTAGAACAGATCGCATTAAATTAATTCTGTCAACTATAATTTACATCTTTATATTCATTTTTTGTACTAAGATATATTTCTTATGAGAACCTTCACAAAATCGAACCAACAGCCAAAAAGTCAAAAGTCCCACCGTTGAGTAGTAATGTAATGTATCATCCAGACACTTTTAGCATACTTTTCTTAGGTAACAATTTACAATAAGGTCCCAATTTTTAAAGGGCCAACTGAAGTGCCTTGAAACGGTCAGCATTATTCAATGAGTTAACGTAATTTACGACAGGGTGGGACATATCGTACAGCTCCTCCCCCTTTTAAAAATATCCAATAGCCAATAGATTTTCGTTTATATCACAGCTCGGCCGTTGAGCTCGGTAAAGCCACAGTTTCCTCCTAATCTCTGGGCGGTCGCTTTAGATTCTAGAGAGCTTTTGATTGGACAGAAAATCTGATTAGAAGCTAAAGTGCAGAATCAAATCATCGATCAATATTTGCGGAAGTGAGAGACTAAGTTTTGAATGCTTATATTTTCTAAATGCAAATTTTGTCATTGTTTTGGAGCACACTAGCTTATAGATAACTGTAAGGCTTACATATTCCTTCGAAAAGCCAAAAGAACTGCATTTTTGATTGCATTGGGACTTTAACATTAGTAAATGCATTAGCTAACATTTACTAACAGTTCTACCAGAAAGACTCAGGAGGCAAAATGACGTAACAAAGCATACATTTATTAACAGCCCAGCAAGCAAGTATTGTGATATAAAGTTCTTTGGCGTATCTCGCGATCCGAGGGTAATGGACTCTGCATTCCCTGCCTGAAGACGAAGACAGGGGCGCAGCCGACCCCCTGGGAGGTTTGGGAAGGGACCATCCTGGTGGTGGTGGTGGGGAGGATGGAGGTGAATGAAAGCGTCAGCATCTGCGACTCAGACATGTGCAAGTACCGATCTTTATACTACGAGTATTAGAACACGATTGTCTAGATGAGAAAGTAATAAGTGACGTAGCAATTGAGTCTTTCTGGCAGAGCTTGCGCTAAAGCTTCCATTTTTATTAATCAACGTTTGTTAATGTTTTGTTAACTGATCATTGTTCATTTTTCTCCCCAGACCCCACATTGAAAGGAATGGGGAAATGTATACTTTTTTTTAATGGAAGTGTTTGTTATTTTTTTATTTTATTTTATTTTTTACATTTGTGTCAGATATTTGAGTAACCTGAAACCCAATACTTGCATTTAAAAGTGTAATTCGGCAATTTCTCTAAATTAAACAGACAAGGCCACAAAGGAGCCATCTGTTTTATCCTTCATTGCAAGGGAAATTAAGGATGCATTTGGAAGCCGACACAGCTGTAGTGTTTCCTTACAAAGTGACATCGCCATCTACTGGCCTGACATGCATAATATATAGGCTTTTTTTAGTCAGTTTTAAGGATCAGTGTAAATGGGGATCGTTTTGACTGTTATCGTCTGTATGCGAAAAACGCAAAGTAAAAACTTTTCCGTTTTTAGTACATTGTTGTCATGTAAACGTACCCTAATTTCACTTAATCAGCCACAACACAGAACACAAATAATAAAGTGGCAACACTATAACACATCCACAATGTGGAACGCTCATACACACAACACACAACACAAACTCCAACTCAAACTCCAACTCCCCACCCTCAAAAAACACCCATAGGAATCAATGGGCGAAAAAAAAAGAAAAAAAAAATGCTTGGTTACATAATTTGTCAAAGTCAGTTACAAAGCAAAAAACCAACAACCCCAACTCCTTTCAAACCCTCAAGATCACTCATAAGAAATGAAAGGGTGAGATGACAAGTTGATGTTCTGTTACGTAATTTGTCCAAAATAAAAGTCATGAATGAAAGAAATGGAGTGACACCACAACACCTCCACGATGGAGAACAAATGCAAACATGCACACATATACACACATATAACACACATAACATGAGGTAAAAACATTAATAAATTGAGTGAATCACGTTTGTTAAAAAAACTAACATTTATGTTACAAAATCACATTTCACTGGGTCTGAGAGACCCCTAACATCCTGAGAGTACACCCACTTGCCTGGTACACATTGAACGATTTCCGGCTGTCTGAGACGAAAGATGACCAATCGTGGCGATTTCTGTGGTACAGTGAGAGAGGTTTGAAGACGGCCGGTCTCATGGTCTTGCGACCAAAGATAGCCTGTGATCATTTTCTTCCAGTTTCAGAAATTTTAGCATCATCAATGCTACGCAACATGGCGCTTAAACTTAAAATGAAATTACCTCAAGCTCCATTTGCAAAATTGGCATGTCAAGTCATTCTTTTTTCTCTAGGAATGACCTCTTTTTTTCAGCTCACATAAAAAAAATTTTTTTTCCAAAGTGTGATTCATCTTGGTCTATTTGTTTACCACTAGCGCATACTGAAGTTTTATTTTTATACACTAACTAGCGTCGTAGCCTATGATTCCATAGTCTACATACATGTCATACCCAAGTTTATTAGATCCATGTCGTACAGTGAGATTTGTAATGATATTATAGGATTGCTGAAATCTGTAGCAGGCATAAATGAACTGTGCATCAGGGTTAAGTGTGTGTGTTATTCAGTCACATTGACTTTAAATGGCTAGCCAGATATGACATTATCTGCAAAGGCTAAGGGTCGATAACACATTCCCTTGTACCTTCCAATCTTCACTTCACTCTGACAGTTTGAGACCTTGGCTACTCTGACCTGATAATAACCTGACCTGTTATAACAGAAGTGAATGCTGACATTTTGCACTTTTCGCATATTCACTCTGACACACAATGGTGGGTAATGAATTTGCTCGAGCATGCCCAGAATATTCTTGACACACTGTTAGATATAAAGAATATTCCTGCTGAGATATGTGAGCACTCTCTTTAGGTTGCTTTAGACAATATTAAACTTGTTTTACATTTCTATGTCAAGCTGCAAATGGAACAGCTTGTTCATTTTATTTTTTTGTAAGAAGTGCTGTAATCTGGAAAGTTAACCTTGCCGACACTAGACAGAATGCATGTTTCGTTGCTTTAGTTATAGCAAACGCACACAGGTGCGATATTTTGAAACATTTGAGATGATAATAACCTTTCAGTCTGTCTGATGTGGTTGAGGTTTTTTGGAAATGTGCTGAGTTTTCCAAGGCTAACAGCAGTGCCCTGCATAATTTAAGCACTAATAAGGCTCGCTCGCCCAGTGGAAGTGGTGTGAAGCAGTTGGACAGATGAGCTGCTAACATCATTAAACAATGATGCTGCCGCCTTTGAAGCTCTGCGTGAGAAATGAGCAATATTATTTTATCATCTACATTTTTGTTTTATTCCATGCCTTCATAAGTTCAATTTTAAAACCGATAGTTCCTCTCCTGGATGCTTATGTCAATACAGCATTTCACCAGTTAAAAAAAATATGTGATTTATTCATTGATCTGAATCATGATACTAAATGCATAAATGCATATTTAGCTATTGTGTATATCACTTCACAGCCCCCATAAAATAACCTTCTGTTATTATTTACCATGTCAGGGGCTGTATTTTCTAGCAGATGCATGTTTTAAGAAAATTTTTAAAAATGTATAATAGTGTTAGAAAACACAAAAAAGTTTTACTTTTACATTTTTGCATCTAAAAGATGTTTTTTTCCAAAGTTGCTTGCAAAAATTATAGAAATTTGTCTTTTATTACAATTTATTTTTATTATTATTATTTTTTTATGTATGACTAATTTAGAAAATGCTATAATGTAGACAACCTTTAGTACAACTCTCATACTTGTATGAATATGTGAATACTGTATATTAATCAATATTTGCATATTTAGGATTGGTGATGCAAAGAATTGACACTTATTTTTTATAAGGAGATTTTGCGCTATTGATGCAATTTAAGCATCAATAAAACATCAATTAAGCTATTTCAGCCCTCTTTTATGAATATTGCAATATTAATCAATATTTGCATATTTATGATGGTGATTCAAATCATTTTGACATACTGTTTTATAAGCATGTATTTTAGTAGGAGATTAAAGTTACATTTATTGAACAATAAAGTTACATTTATTGATGCCATTTAATATACATCCCAAAATTGGTCAGTGGCTATTGCAGATATATTAATACAGTACAATCTATCTCCATGGAAGTGAAGACGGACAGACGGACAGATAGATAGACGGACAGATGGATAAGAAATACTGGATGGATGGATGGATGGATGGAAGGAAAGATGTATATAAAGCTAATATTAGGTAGGCCTATTTATACAGACAATTTCCATGACATCCAAAGCAACACAATCTTTTCATCTGATTAGTCATTCCACAATGTTTTATTTATTAGCAGCTTGTGAAATTAGTTTGTCAAATCAGCTCATGTTACTCTTTTACACAGTGAAGCATTGTGCGCAGCTTGTGTTAATACAGCTGTATTATGAGAAAGATGAGACGTAGACAAAGCAGTTTCCCCTGCAGTGTCTGTTATCAAGCAAAGTTGCAGCAGTGAAGGTGTGCTCTGCTGGTCTGTGAATGTTGCGTGAGTGTATCGAGTGCTTGTATCTGAAGTGCTCCTGTGTGGGTAAGTGGTCTCCAAGTGTCGTGATGTTGCCGATTATTCCACCCCGCTCGAACGCTCGAACGTGTGTGTGTGTGTGTCAGTCGTTGCTCGGGGCGACGCTGTCATGTACACAGAATCCTCAGTTGAAGTTTCCTTGTTTAATTTTACACCAGTTCTTTCACACTGCCTTCCTGTCACGGTGTACGTTTGTATATATGTAAGGGTGTATCATATCCGCTTTTGTCCTCATGTTTCACTTGTGACAAGATTGTTCTTCTCATCCTTTTCACTTCAGATGTCTCACATGCGCAAAATTGAGTGTGGTGTTTTCCGTGCCAGCCAAGTGTAGCGTGGTGGCTTTGAAATAATAATCGTGTATGTTGTGTAGCCAGAGACATATTTGTCTTCTGAGGAGAATCAAATCGATTGAGTAGAAGGCGCCCACTATTCTTCCAGGGGAAGTGAACATAATGGGCGAAGGCTGATATTGAAGTTTGCATTCATATCATCAGAAACCACCACAATTATGCGATGTGATGTGGAGTTGAAATCGTCGGCCTGTGAACTGGGTCCTCATAAGGAATATAATGGCTGCTAGATTGATTTCCATTGGATTAAAGATGTCATCAACTGATACATTTGTACATGAAGCAAATTACAGTCATCTTTTGAATGGAAAGTCAATGAGAGTATTTTATTCTCTCTGAAAATCAAAGCTCAATTAAACTTTCCTTAATAATGGTAATTATAATGCTGATTATCCCTTTGACACTTTGAGTATAATTTCTTTCCTTAACCTGCTGGTTGTTAAAATAGCTTAAGAATAAATAACTTTGCAAAGAAAGTTAATTGGTGTCAATATCATTTGTCTTCACGCAGATTTCTAGTTTCCAATACTCTGATTAATGTCAAACAAAAAAAACTATCTTTTCGGGACCTAAAAGGCCGGTTTTGCTTAGTGACCTGATAAGGATGGTTACATGTCTGTGTTGATAGCCAAAACATTATTTTAAAGAAATATATATGTATTATTGTATTAAATATGTATTATTATCATTATTATGGGTTTTTTTATGACTGATTTAGAAAATGCTATGTTTGATCTCCTTTTAGCACAACTCTCATGCTTATAGTCAGTATATTAATCAATACTTGCATATTTGTGATTGGTGATGCAAATAATTTTGACAAATAAAACATTGTTTTATTTGAATGTATTTTAGTAGATGTTGTTACATTAAAATAGTTAAATGTCAGTGTTGATAACCTAAACATTCGTTTGAATTGTTCTTGGAGAGTGTTGCGGGAATTTTTCCTGTAATAAGTGTACAGGGAGTCATTTTGGATAAGTGTTTGCTAATAAACAAGTTGCTAATAAGGTGTAATGTTTGTTCCTCCACAGCCGCAAACCCATGGAAGTGTTTCCCCCACTAAGACTGTACAGAATGGAAGTCCCTCCAATGTCCCAGATTCATGAAAGTAAGAATTGGGAAACTGGAGGTTTATACAATGATACTCTACATCACAGCTCCAGCACGGTATGTTTGATGTTGACCTCAAAGCTTTAAGGAAGGCCTTGTACCTGTATATGATCTATTTGCCATTTAATTGAGCGTATGAAGAAATATCTTTTCAGACATCCCACCTCTCTTGGAAGTTCTAGGAGTCTCCCACATATTGATAGTGGCTGATGCCCGCAAATTATATACAATATCCCGGAAATCGAGTTAGCTTTTTCTCTTTTTCTACCTGGTATTAAGATTTGTTTTGGTGATCCGATCACAAGTGGTCATCCAAGACGCATTGCTGTTTACATCAGGTACTAACATGCGTTTCAAATGCGTCTCGTTTGATTACTTGTGTTTGGATTTCATCGAGACTCCTTTGGCTGTACACAACACATCATTACACAGGGTTATAGTTTTGTGGTCAGAAATGGTAAAACTTTTAAAACCGAAGTAATTTAAATGAACTGTACGTAATCAGAAACATTGCATACATACAATTTAAATAACTAGCGTTTCTGGTATTAATGAGATAATCACACATAGATACATACAAATCCAATACTGGTTGCAAAATATATACCACGAATTGCAAGTGATAATATAATAGGAACGCACATTCACATGTGCTCAGCAGTGCGCGAGACACGGCTTCAACACTGATAAATACTCATCGCTTAGTGACAGGATAACATTGTATTCACTCTTTATGATTAACTTGATAAACAGGCAACTTCCAGTCCGCTGAGTCTGCTGATGGTGACTGATGGAAAGTAGCGCATGTGCAAGGATCGTGGCCTTTTCTAACAAAAACTATATATTTGATTAGGAAATATATGAAATGGATCGATAGGTACACCATGGTTCTAGCTACAATTGTTATTCTACAATCTGTAGTTTTTTCAGTCTCTGTAACCAGAAATTTAAGGGACCATAATACATTTTCTGTGATCAAAATCATTAGGCCCATTGCTTATCAGGTGTTTCCAAAGTGATATATAACACGAAAGAAATATCAGGAGTGGTTCAGTGTGAGAGGTTCATGCAGCATTTACATTGTGTCGGAATTACCGTAATTACATGTCGTAAATGACAACTCTGAGATTTAAGACACAGACACAAGAAGGAACTGTTTCTATGGCAACACTCATAACACTAAAATGGATCCAAGTGTGGCTTTGTTAGTAATGAGTGAAAAATACTTTAGCACTACCTTAATTCACCTCTTGTGAAATATTTAAATGCCAGAGGTTCAAAATCAAACAGAGGTTGTCAACAAAGTAGCTTTAGCTGCTCCCTTCTTGCTTGTTTTTACATGATGTCACAACACTAGTGTGAGAACTCAGATTATTGATAAAAATGAATTCAACAAAAATATAAGTCATTTTTAAAGTCGGAAACTCATAATTATGGTAATTCGGACATGACAGGGAACTAGAGCTGACTTTTGCTATTTGCATTTGCACGCAATTTAGCTGCTCCTATTCACCTTTTTCACGGGACGCGAAACAGGATGCTCGAAACTTCCGGCTCGCAGCTTGATGCGTTTAGGTAGGCGTTATTGGACAGCTCTGAAACGAAGGTTGTAATCTGTTTTACTTCATTTTAATGTCCATAATGGCAACAAGCAGGGGCAACATTAGTTTGCGGTGGCAGCACGGGCAAGACTATTTAACGAAGACCGTAAACAACGTAACTTTGTCTGTCCCTCATCCTACGAAGTTGACAAGCGCCACCTACTGGATTAATGAAATGACACAATGGCCATCAGTCACATATGTTGACATATTCAATTATCTTGTTTTGTCTGAGGGTGTCGACGGCGAGGAGCTTCGAAATTATAAAAGCACGGAAGCATACAAAATTTGATGAGTTCTTTGCCATAATCATCAGCAGTTCACATTCTTAAAAGCAGAGGTAAAGCTGAGTCAGACTATAAATAAACCCAATCACATTGCATGGGTTATGTTACAAAATAGCGGAGTAGTGGAAACAGCTGGATGCTCCTGCGTAGCTGGCCCTGGCCATCTACTACTGTGTTGTGGATGTGGGTATTTATAAATAGAGTAACACTGCTAGCCTGGTTTAACATACAGCAAATATGTTTAAAGAGATTTGTTTAGAATTAAAAATGTAAAGTATTGTGATTAAATGTACAAATTTTACTACATGCAGTCTGAGCATTAATATTCTGCTTCACTGATCAGGTCACCATGCAAATTCACTAAAGCTGCACATATACGCAGCATTTTATCAATCTTTGGCATAAGGGTGATAGGCAAGGTTTTTGACAACACCTTGGATACTTTCAGTCTCCTAATTGCACGTTCATCATGTATCCTTACATTTGCAATCCAGCGACTGCGCGTGACTTTCTTCTGTCAGCTGTGTTTTGTTGGCGAAGCGAGGAATTATCAAGTTGACTTGTCTTTCATACAATAAGTCTCTTATCAAAAAATCCCTATCCACCATCACTTCATCACCCGGTTTAAGGTTTTCAAGAATGCCAGAGTCACGCGGGATAAATGTGTCTCTACAGCGGCCCCCATATGCTGCTGATATAAACATTACTAGACCACAAGGTGCAATAGCCACTAAGGATTTGATAGTGTTGCAAGCATAGTAGTGGCTGTACGATTCAGACCTTGAGTCAAGGTTCCTTGGTTTTTGGATTTCACTTTCACTGCAGTCTAAGATACAGGTAGCATTGTGATAATATTGCTTAAATGCCTCTGTTGTTGTGGCCCTTATGGTTTCTTTGGGGAGCCATGGTATCAGATCCTTCAAGACTACAGCCATGGTGTCAATCCAAAAAGAAATGATCCTACTTGACTCACTGATATACAAAATCGAATTGCAAGGTCTTCTATCAAAAGGTTTAATTTCAGCTTCATTAGTGTGAGCAAGATTTGCTGTTCAACTTCAGTCTGGTATGCCACATTTGCATGGGGATGCAGAACAACTACAAGGGTATGAAATGTGTGGAGTGGGAGCCCGGTGTACAGATTTGAGTCAGAGTCGTTCATCAGAGTAGGATGCTTGAAAGTATCCACTGTGTTTGACTGGTTACATAAGTTACACTGTGTTGTCTCTTGATTTAACAATGCTCCTCGAAGATGAGGTCTTCCCACTGTGTTCCAACAGAGGCAAAGTTTTTAGATGTACAGCCGTGGTCATCAACATTTGATTGCATGGGGCTGGGGGCAGATGCAAGACTCTCTTCTTCGTCCAGTACAGTGTGCTCTTGGTAAACACCAACTCCTGTAAAAACAGACAAACCATTATAACCATATCTATAATTAGCTTTGTCATTATATTTTCAATTTCGAAAAGAGTGATTAAAAAAAAAAAAAAAAAATTATTGTATACGATTAAAAAAAAGTTAGTCAATAATAAATTTATATATTTTAGAACAAAATCATGCAGAATTTTAGTTTAGCACTAATACACTTTTAAATGGCATGTACGAAGGACCAAATGCTGAGTTTTTCCTGCATACCTTAATGAGCTTATAAACAATTACTGATGGGTATTATTTTGTTAAACATTGCGAGTGTGAAGTTGACTCATTTAAAAGATTCGTCATACTGAATCAAAACACTATAACACACGAGTGTGGGAGTCAGAATGGTTCATTTAAAGAGCCGATGCTAAAGAGTCATTTGTTAAATGAACACACTTATGCTACAAGTTAACATATTGAACTGCTGAAGGAAACGCTGGTTTCTTAAAGACGTTAAGCACACATCATGAGAACTTGGTACTGAAAATACTGTATCCGTATCATAAGCCACATTTCGATTAATTGTGCAGACCCGCACGTTAGCCTTGTAAATAACGTTAATGAATAGTCTCACCTTCCTCCGGACAAGTTCGTCAGTAGGGGTTCAATCTTCAGCTGGCATGTCACGTGACCTGTCAGTGGCTGGCTGGCAGTTGGCAGTCTGATTCTGGCATGTCATGTGACCTTGTCAGTGGCTGGCTGGCAGTCTGCCTTGGCAAGTTTCAGAAACCATTTATTTTTGGCAGTTTTTGTGATTTGTGTTCCACCTTCTCTAGCTCATTTAAGATGATCTGTTGATATGATTAGTTCTTTTGTATGATTGATGTTTTGGGGCCAGTTATCCCAATTAAAGCAGTCAAATGGCCGTGATCACGACTGGTTGCTTACTGACGCTTTGCTGGACACTCATTCTAGCCAGCCACGGTTGAACTGCGAGTGTAACGCGTTGTCTGTCACTCTCGCTGCAAATAAATAAATTGTTTTCTTTTTATGAATATAATCTCATGCATTTATTGTTTTGTATGCTTGATGTTTTGGGCCCGGTTATCCCAATTAAAGCAGTCAAATGGCCAGCCAGCTGAAGATTGAACCCTCACTCAGTTCGTCGTCTTCTCTTCTTTCTTAATGGACGATCATATCCAAGTCAACGTTCAGGATATGGATTTTCCGTTGTTGGTTGTCTGTCCACAAAGTGGAATGAGCATACATGGATGTTACGGGGTGGTAATTTCAAATTAAGTGCTGCGAGCCATTGTCTTATGCCCTCGTCGTCGGATGGCATACTGTGCAATTTAAATGGTTTTGGGCATTTACATTCCGCTCTTGTTGTTGGCTTGTGGTCGTAACACTCATATTCCAGAAGTTTTTTTAGCTTTCTGTAGCCTTTAATGGCACAAATTATACCAGAGCCTCCACTATTGCCATCACCAGTAACTTCGTCTAGCTGATGACAATTACTAAACGGAAGTTAAGAGCATCTTACCGGAAGTCACTCGCCGCTATGGCGCTCCCTACGGAGAAGTGAGGAAATAGGTGAACAGAATCCATATGTTGTGAACAAACTGAGGTTTAAAATTAGCTTTTGCCTTCCACTGTAGACATAAGTCTGTACGACAACATGTTTGCAGAACTCTCAACATCTCTCTAAATCTGAATCATCCGTCCAAGAGGGGGTTATGAAGTTCTGCGCACTTTCATGAGAGGATGGCTTTGCATGCTAATTGATGCTAATTACAGATGGTATAATTTATAATATATCACATTCTGAAGGATTTTTGGGTTGAATCTCCAACTCTACAGAATGTGACAGCTGCAAGACTGCATTCACAGTCCCTTATGGTGGGTGAATGCGAATAAACTAATGAAAGTCTTATTTTATTTTTAACATTCTAATGATAAGCGCCATCAGTGCTTTTTTGGTTAGTCACACATGTGTCCCAGTACATGCCACATGATATGATAAATGGGTAAGTTATACTGCACAAGTAATGGTCATTGTACCGTAAGTTAGTTTAGAGACAGCATAAGGGTAGGAGAAAAATTAAATTAATAGAAGAAGAAATTGAAACATTTAATATGGTTGTTGGAGGATGATTTAGGATGATACAGCAGAAAACAGTACATTTTACATACTACTGCAGTTTTTCTGCTTCAAAATTTCATGTTTAATTCAATGGGCCCTATTTTAACGATCTAAGCGCATGGTCTAAAGCGCACGGTGCAAGTGGGCCGTGTTTCAATCCACTTTTGCTTGTTTAACGATGGGAAAAATGGTCGGCACAACCAGCGCATGGTCTGAAAGGGTTGTCCCTATTCTCTTAATGAGTAATGGGTGTGCTTTGGGCGTAACGTGCAATAAACGCTATTTACATGGCACAATTTGCAAACGGAAAAACTATATGCGTCTCCAGAGAGCAAACGGATCTGCTAAAGCACACAAGCAGACCATCTACAGGACAAGCCGGATTCCACCATATCTTTATTTACACAATATTAATCTTTTACACTGTATTCCTTTTATTTTTAATATTTGCCATGTTTGTGTGCTGCTGCGCATCCCTGTGTGTGTAATAAGCAGAGTGTTCGTGCGTTGTTGACCCGCCTGTAGGCGCACATTACTAACACGCCCTTTAAATAACAAGAAAAAAAAATATTGCGGTCTATTTCAGTTGCCTCAAAATAGCAATGCGCAAACAGTGCGCCTGAACACACATAAATTTCAAATCAGCAGCACATGAGCGCACAAATGGGCGCAAATGCATTTGGTATCTAAACAACGTGGCGCAGGATGTGAAAATGATAACTGCGTCGGGCTGAAACTAGCAAAAGACACTTGCGCCGCGCGCGCATTGCGCCGGGTTATTATGGGGCCCAATGTGTTACTTGACATTTCTTTTGTTAATGTTCTATCAATTTCTGAGTGAAATTTGTTTCTACACCATTTTTTTTTTAAAGGGGCCCTGTAATGCTCATCACTTTTTTAACTTAATAGTTAGTCTGTAATGTTGCTGTTTGAGCATAAAAAAAGATCTGCAAGGTTACAAAGCTCAAAGTCCACTCCAAAGGGAGATATTTTATTTAATAGAATTCACTTTCCAAGAACTACGACAAACGTCTCGTTTGGACAACATTGCGTTTTTTTCAGGATCTTGTGAATCACAACGTTACTCATTTAAATAATCTCCGCCCAAGGTAATCGCAAAAAAGATGGCGAGACCTGGTTGAGCTGCGGTGTCTTTTTATTTGTAGTTGTGTTTTCCATTAACAGTTTTATGTAGTTGCTATGATGTAAACAAAGGGGCAAAGCTTTGCCTCAACTTGCCTGCTAGCTAACGTTACAGTATTGATGTAGTGTTCACTGTATCTTTTGTAAGCTCTTGCTTTTGTAAGACTGTTCACTGCCCCTTTCGTTAACATTGTCAGGGTCTGATGTGGGCTCGAATTGGTTTGAAATTTACGCCATCCTTAATTATTTACACCAGAGCAGAACTCGCAGTTATGGAGGGGCGGGACTTTCCCGGAACATGCGCTAAGCGGTGCCAATCACAACACACTAGGCCAGCTAACCAATCACAGCACATTTCATATTTTGGAAGGAGGGGCTTCATCGAAATTGGTGTTTTGAGCCAGACTGGGGAGAGAGGTGCTGTAATAATGTAAAATATGTGAAAATAAAGCGTTTTTTGAATAATCAAACATGAAATAATATTCTAGTACACAACAAAAACAAGACTTAGTAAAAGTTCATAATAGGACCTTTTTAACGTATGTGATTATGGGGAAAATCTAAAGTGACAAGAATAAGTATATGATTAAATAAACAGAATAATGGTGACAGTTGAAAAATTTTCAAATGATAAATTGATGAGTAAAATTCATTCTAAAAATCCTTTAAAACTTTCATAAATCTCTAATTAAAATGTAATAAAGTATTATTATTATTATTATTAACTCACTTTTCCAAGCATCAGATTTATGTTGCTTGTGGTACTCTATAAATGTCTACCACAGTGATTTGATTAATTAGTTGCTAATCAAGTGCTAATGTGTTTTACTTGGCTTTCTGGCAGAATAAAATTGGGGCAGGTCGGCTGATGGGTCCTAAAGGAGTGGCTGTGGATAAGAATGGTCATATTATCACAGCAGACAACAAGGCCTGCTGTGTCTTCATTTTCCAATCCAACGGCAAACTGGTGACCAAATTTGGTGCCAAAGGAACATCAGAGAGGCAATTTGCAGGTGATGTCTCTTATTTTGTCAAGGTTCTTGTGCTACTGCACTGGTCTTGAGCATTTAATTCATGGCCAGATCATGTTTTAATTTTCTGTTTCTCTGCAGACAAAACTACTCCGAATACACCAACTGAGCCAAAGCAGAGTAAATCTGGCCCTGCCTTCAGTGCGTATTCAACTTTTTAAATTTTTAGATGAACTTTTTCTTGTTGTAGATTGTATTATTGATTATTGAATGAGGTCATTTTAAAACAGAAAACGATGAAAGCATTGTAAGATAATTGATTACCCACATAAAGAGAGCAATGCTGAGAGAAATGTTTTTGGTGTGTGTGCGCGCAGGTGGAGGTTTCATAAATCAAGTGTTCTCTATGCTGCCAGACTTCCTTAGAAACAAAAGAACATCTTCTGAATGTAACAGTAACTCTCTCTCTCTCTCTTTCTCTCTCCTTCTATGGCCATAAGGTCCCCATTTTGTGGCGATAAACAACAAGAATGAAATTGTTGTGACAGACTTTCACAATCATTCTGTTAAGGTATGCTGAGCTCTTCCCTTTTATTGCGTAAATTGTTCCACATGCCATAACATGTATTCATCCAAATCTAACCAGATCTGCTGTCTGTTTTTATGTTCTGCCTTTGCGTGAAATAAAGTCGCAACTGCATGTTATAAAGTCAGAATTGCAAGATATAAAGTCAGAATTGTGTGAAATAAAGTCGCAATTGCTTCTTATAAAGTCTAAGTGAATTATTATTTAACCTTTACATTATTTGTTGAACCATGATATTAATACAAACTACACAATAGTAAGAGCTGAACTGTTGCTTCATTTATCCAATTTGGAGATATGCTAATGTTTGGAATTCCACCATGGGAAAAGTGGGCCGGTCTTGGGCCTGAAACTCCCGGGCTGAAAAGTGGCCCCACTCCGGCCCTGTCATTACCACACTCTGCTGACTCTGCAGCCAATGAGTAGTTTGCTCAACATTTAAATAGTCTAGTTCATTGTTTGCTATAAACTAATCCTGCGGCGCGCTATCCGAGTTCCTCTGAACCCCTACACCTCCCCCAGCTCCACCTGCCTAGATCTGCTATGGGATTTATGTGTCTATTTATGCAGCAGCAGCAGCAGCATATCTTTCATGCTCACAGCAGCTTGTCTGGTTATCTATGGTAAAAAAAAAAAAGTCTATACTCGCTCAGCAGCAGCAGCAGCATAGCAGATCTAGTCAACCAAGACCAAATTTATTACCATATTCATTAACATGTATATATATTTTCAATTATGACAACTCTCTAAATAGTTTTAACATGTATGCATTTTTTAAATAAAGGCAGCAGCCTAAAACTGTCAGAAAAAAACAAGCTGTGTATGTAAATAATACCATTTGGATGTAAATTTGCTTCTTATGTAACTTAAATTTCTGACATTTTATATTTATAGTGGCAATAAAAGGAAGTACTCAATGTGCTCACCCAGTCATCACCTTATTTTCTGTATAGAGCTGCACTTCTGTTACACTGCAGAAAAGGCGTCTCAACTTCTGCCTGCTGTTGCAGTTAAACTCCCATGGACACAATATGTGTGAGACAGGCACAATACAATCTGTAGCACTTTTCTGTGAGTGATGTAGCATGTTTGAATTTGCACACTCAGTTTTCTAATTGTACTAGTTGCATTTTATTAGCAGGTTCCCATCTGCACCGAGCGTGTTTGTATAGGCTCTATTATGACGCCAAACCAGCACAGTCGCAAACCAGGTGAAGTCCGAAGAAAAGACGAACTGCTACCACTTGCAACAGATTTCATTGACCAGTACTTCACATCAATCAAAAGGTAGGAGAACAACTTAAATTTAATACATACAAATATGTGAGCATCCTTATACACACACAAACACACACACACACACACACACACACACACGTATATGTGCGTGTGTATATGTGTATATATATATTAGTTTTTGCTTTAAAATTGCCATTGAAGTAAGAACTTATTTCAAGATATACTATCCAAAACCAAATCTCTAATATATATCTTGTTTTATGGATTTTTTGATATTTTTCAAGAAAAAAAAAATACTGATTGGTTTTATTTTTTATGCAACGTAACTTTCCTTGTTAATTGTAATAATTTTCTTAAAAATGCACCTCTAATTGTTTGGGTTTTGTCTGAACAGATGCGGCTCAAAGGCTCATGTTGACCGGCTAGAAGAGGTCAAAAAAGAGATTGAAACTTCTGGAACATATCAGTTGAAAGACACAGAGCTAATCTATGGGGCCAAACACGCATGGAGAAATGCAGCTCGCTGTGTGGGACGGATCCAGTGGTCCAAATTACAGGTATTGAGCTAGTTTTTATTTCTCGTCTTAGAACCCTGGACGGTTCTCGAACAACATTACTATCAAACAACCATTGACCAAACCCAGTCCCTAATCTTAACTGAAAATTGTATTTCTTTTCCAGAAGCATGCCATACTTAAGTAAATTACCTTAAGTTTCCATTATACAAACATTAAATGTAAATCTAACTATGTTTAGTGTCTATCTCCTGATTAGTCTAATATCAAATGTATTTCCAGAAATGCAATATACCATTCCCTTCATCTCATCTAGAGCTATAACAATGTGATACCTATTGCAGTGATAATAGAAAAAAGATTGTGTCCTAAAAAGCAAATTTCTCTTCGCTGAGGTGTTCGATGCTCGAGACTGCACAACCGCTCACGGAATGTTTAATTACATCTGCAACCACATCAAATATGCCACCAACAAAGGAAACCTCAGGTTAGTGTGGTCGTTTTTCACCAGCTCCTTTCTCTTCCTGTCTTTTTTCTGCATCTCCTTTTCTCTGCGACTTGCCTCCTTCCCTGTCAAAGTGTGTGTTCCCATTCTCTCTTTGTCACCTTGTTCCACAGCCCTCAGTACAGCACCTGCCACAGCATTGCCGAGCGCTGGCACCGCTGCCACGTTACAAAGCTAATCATACACGACACTTACTATCTGTTCTGTTTAATTAGCGTCAGTCTAACAGAATGATTAGAGCCTGGGAGAGTGAGAGAGAGGGGTGAGGAAAAGGGAAAATTAAAACAAGAAGAGAGGAAACGCTGTTATACAGGCAAAAGCCCCCACGCTTGCTTCTTACATCATCAAGACCTGCCAGAATAAACGTCAGAGGTCTCCTACACTCTTTTTCTGCACATAAACAAATCAAGGCACATTTCTCTGTTAGCAAGAAAAGCTTCTCTGTGCTTTTGCAAACAGGCTGGTGACCCAAATTTCCTCCAGAGTCGTATTTCGAGAGTGACGGAACTTGTTATTTAGATTAGTTGGACTGACACTTTGCGCTCTTAGCATACTGTTGAAGTCAGTAAACAAGGAAAGGCACCTCAACACTGTTGGAGCCCCAAAGTGACGTCAATGCCATGTATTTTCAGCAGTGAAGCACGTTTCTTTTTTGCTTATAAACAGATTGGTAGTTTGATTTCAAAAGCACTTAAAATGATAAACTCTACTTTATAATTACTATTATCAGGATGGTAATGCTAAATAATTAGCTTTACCCTGCTGAAAAAAAACACTGTTAAGATTAGCAAACCAGTCAAGGTTGTTTTTCAGCTGGGTAAAGCTGATTTATACATTATTCTGCTAATATAGCTAACTATATAGTACAGTTAAATGTTTTGGTCTTAGTCTTTAGGATGGTCTTCCGGCCTGGCAAAGCTTTTTTTGCTGGGTTGTGAGCTAGTTTCCTAAACTCTGTTAGCTAGGAAACTAGCTTGCAAATCAGATTTTTGTTTTTCAGTTTGTTATATCTGAAAAGCAGTATTTATAAGCATTCCTGTTTATCTCAATGATTTTTTTTTTTTTTTTAAATGTCCATCCTAACAAAATGAATTATCAATCTATTTTCCAGAAGAGAATTACTGTAAAATTCTTCATTGTGAAGTGCATCAGTATGACCTCAAAGCTAACAGCAGTATAAAGCTATTTAAAGTTGGATTTGTAGTACGTCCAATGTTGTCCGCATATGTACTGTATACTCATTTAAAGCTATGTTTACTATATAGCAAATCTCGTCTGCATGATTTGTTTCAACTGTCACAAAATTATTATCGCACGCCTTAATATATAATGTTGGATATATAAGCATATCCAACTTTACTTACATGAAACTGCTCCGGTTCTACTCGCCTAAACCTCACTCCCATCTGGGTCACGGCACCAATTAAACCCCTCAGGTTCAACTCGCCGTGCTCCGAGCAGGATTCAAACCAGCGTTTCTGGCATGGGAGGCGGGCACGCTAACAAGGACACTTAAGACTGCATCCTCTTGTGTCTGTCGCTAGTGTGCCTCTTGAGATTAGGGGATTGAGGTTTACCCACACAGCTCTTACTAGCTTGCCTCCGTTACACACATACACACAAAAATTACAAATTTACCCTCATATATACATAGCCAAATTGTAAACTATATTAATGCCCACTTTAATCGCTAAATGCAACTATAAGGCATGAAAACATTAAGATGTTATAAACTTTGACATATCTGTAAATAAAGTTTAATGGAGTTTGTAAAACTGCCTGAATTAGAAAATTAGAGCTGTAAATCCACCAGAGGGATCTCAGCATTAACCCAATGCTCTTGTCTCTGATGTGTAGATCGGCGATTACCATCTTCCCCCAGAGGACAGACGTGAATCATGACTTCCGGGTGTGGAACAACCAGTTGATCCGGTACGCCGGCTACAAGCAGCCTGATGGATCAATTCTTGGAGATCCAGCTTCCGTGGAGATTACAGAGGTGAGATGGGTAGCTATTCTGCAGTAGCTTTGATTGTCACAGGCATCACAAAAGCATCCTACTGACAAATTGATTGAAGCATGTTACCAGTGCAAACAAGAATAAAGAGTCAAACTGATTCATACAAGACTTTTTTTGTGGCATCATGGGTATTTCTTATCATTATTGGGATTTATTTATTATTTATTATTAATTGTGTTTGAGTTGTTTTAGGGCAGTGCCATATGTATTTTGGAACATAGCTGTTTTCTAGCTGAGCTAAATAAATTATCAGCTGGTGCAATATGGTCTACCCACCAAAGACCACAGTTAACAGTTTTAAACTTGGATTTGTTTAAAATTTGGACTCTGTTAGATGGTCCTATAGAAGTTCTATTCTTATTTGTTTTTGACTTGCAGATCTGTATACAGCAAGGATGGAAAGCTCCAAAAAGCCGGTTTGATGTTTTGCCCCTTCTTCTCCAAGCCAATGGGAATGATCCTGAGCTTTTTGAGATTCCTGATGATCTTGTACTTGAGGTTCCCATCTTACATCCAAAGTAAGAAGAACCAATCATATTGTAGTGTTTTTTGGGGGGGGGTCGTGTAGGAACATTGTTGTGTAGGAACATTGTTGAATCACTTCAGTGCTTAAAATGCTTTGCACCTAGAATTTCCATATACCCAAAATATGATAATGCGTCATATAGTACATACCAAAGGGAATCACAATCAGAGAGGCTGTAATGTGCAGAGTTTCAGGATGCATAGCAACAGAGACCTCAAGCTGGGAGAGTGCCTCTTATGCACGTACATTCAGGAACGTGGGCTAATTTGGCATAAAACTTGCCCTTTTTCCAGATCCTGCCTCAGTTTGATCATTTAATGCTGTCAGTTTGACACTGATGTGGGTCAGAGATGGTCAGATACTTGGGTCCTGAGATACTTTGTATGACATAGGTCTAGATCTCATAAGTCATGCAGATGAAGTTAAACTTGTCATCAAACACTTAAAAATAAAAGTTCTTTATTAGCATTTATGGTTCAATGAAGAACATTTAACATCCATGGAACCTTTTCATTGTGGAAAAAAGGTTCTTAATAGAATTTTCTTCACACTAAGAGAAAGATGGTTCTTTTAAGAACTGATCACTGAAAGGTTCTTCAGGGAATCAAAAAATGGTTTTAAGGCATTGCTGCAAAAAAAAAAAAAAAACTTTTAGAACCTTTAAAAAGTGGTAGAAGTGGTAAAAGTGGATAAATGCAATTAAATTGAATAAAAATGATGAACAATATCAACAAAATAAGTAATTACAAGTCAGCTACATGTTCTAGTGACTAAGTAAAACAAAACATTCTCTTCTGGCCACTTGCGAATGTGAAATAAACCACTAGACCTTTCTAGCGCAAATTAAAATGACCATGTCAGCAACACATATTGTGATTAGGCCATTCTTTAGGAGTAAACCTTGAATTATGTGTTGAAGTTCGGTTAAAATATGCTTGTTTTATACCCGCAATGTTCCTGTGATTTAAAATGTGTGGGAGGTTTTTATATGCGAGCAATTTTGACATTATAAAGTCAAATGCACACAAATCAAACCTTCTGAGGAAATCTGAAGCACTGGTAGAAATACTACCATTACGAGACAGTTAGAACTTTTCAGCACTCAACGTTCGCATTGGTACAATGCCCATTGTTGACAGTTTTCCCCAAAACGCTCAAAGGAATGGACCAGCCAAACAACATATTAAATGGAGGAGATGCATTTGCATATGGTTTAGTTTGCGGGAACATTGCTGGTATTATGCTGTGACAATAATGGACTCGATCACGGCAATATTTAACGCAATAATTGTGTGAATACTTCTGGGTAGATCAGCCATTCTGCTTTTATAACAGACAGGTGAAATTTGCCTTTTAGCACAACACCTGAGACACCTGCAGGTGCTGGTTTAGAGATAATGACAGTTTTGGCGGTGCTTACTATGTTTTTGCATTTGCTTACAGAGAAATTATGATAAACTCTAAGTGGTATACTCTCCAAGCTTAATGGTGTACATCTGCATATGCCAAGATATTCTGCTGACTGCATAATCTTATGCAAATAAACCCCAAGAACCTTTCGCTGCATGTAACTTTTCTCTCTGTGCTGGGTTTCATATTGTCCACCCTCCTATCTGTGTCTAGGTTTGAATGGTTTAAGGAGCTGAATCTAAAGTGGTACGGCCTTCCTGCCGTGTCAAGCATGCTGTTAGAGGTCGGAGGACTGGAGTTCACCGCCTGCCCCTTCAGCGGCTGGTACATGGGGACCGAGATCGGTGTCAGAGACTTCTGCGACAGCTCTCGATACAACATACTTGAGGTACCCGAACCAGACAGCCATAAAGCACCTCTGCGCCACTGAGAATGTCTCAAAAAAATCACACTTTCGAACCCAAACTGCATTACATTTGTTCATTAACATGCATATGAATTAGATATTGTACCCCAGCAGGAAATTAGGAAAGACATGTTTGTGTTTTATCATTCATTATAATGGATTAATTTAATTATATGGTATATTACACATTGTTTATCCTTTTTTGAATTGCTCTCTGTAATCTAAGCAGATTTTAATGAACAAACATGCGGCTTTCATTCATTCATCAAGTTTTTATACTCATTCAGTTTTATAATCTCTCCTCCACATTTCCATTTGTATTATGAAATAAATTCTAAAAGACAATGAGCCAGCCAATACCATACCAGCTGTTTACCACATATAAAATAATACTCAAATAAAATTCTAATCATATATAAAAAAGAACATCTTTAATCATTCACTCAATTTCATGTTATTCCACACCTGAAAATCAATGATTTTATATTTGTCTCCGAAACGAATAAAAAAAAAAAATTAAGAATCAGCCTTCAGATCAAAAGGTACATATTCATGTCAAGTGTGTCCAAAGTTTTGACTGGAAATGTATTTTTAGAGAGTCTTGCTGGTCGCGCCAGATCTTCCAGATCTATAGAGGCTGATCACGAGTGGCAGTTCTATTAACCTCGGTTTAGATCCAGAGAGAATACAGTATGAATAGTCTCCCTGTACAGTATGATTAATTCCCTCCATTTCAGGAAGTAGCTACAATGATGGGGCTGGACACGAGGAAGACTTCATCCCTGTGGAAGGACCAGGCACTGGTGGAGATCAACATCGCAGTCCTTTATAGCTTCCAGGTAGGATGAACACACATGGATGGATGAATCTCATGAAAACATGTCAGAATCATATTTAAAATCCTAAAGAAAATACAGCCTATTTTAGGATCATTTAGAGTTTGGACAATGTGGCTCTTTCTTGATGTACTAAAACAACTAAATCTGAAACTGAAATAAAAAAATGAATAAAAATTAAATGGACACCAAAAAAAATAAATGGACCCCTTTAAAAAAAAAAAAAAAAAAAAATGTCAAAAATACACAACATAATTACTATGAAATTTTTTTAAATGATTACAAATATGAATATAACTAGTATCTCCATATTTCAATGGTACTAAATTAACACACACACACATACATATACACCTATAATATTTTGAAGAATATGGGTAACCAGACAGTTGATGGGCCTCACTGACTGAAAATACTGTACTATGGAAGTCAATGGGGTCCATCAGCTGTCTGGTTACCAACATTCTTCTAAATATCAATTAACTTAATAACTTGAGGGTGAGTAAATTATGACAGAATATTCGTTTTTGGGTGAACTATCCCCTTTAATACTTAGACAATATTGATTTGAATTTTACCTAAAGCTTCCGCTAAGACAAAAATTCAGTGCACTAAAGTCATCTGAGGTCATTTTCACGACAGTTGATAAACAAGACTCAAGATTAGCTCATTCTCGTTCATATGACACATAAGACCTGAAACACTCAAAATTAAGGAGTTGCACTTGTAAATATAAAGAGAATACATACATTGCATTTTCCGCAGTCTACTCCGATTCCTGACTCAACTTCCGAAATCAACTTTATTTGGTCTATTACATGATTGCCATCATTATTACAAGCCAAGCCAAGTCACCTTTATTTACATAGCACTTTATACAATACAGATTGTTTCAAAGCAGCGTTGCATTGATAGACATGAAAGTAATGATCAATAATACGAACAAGAGTTCAATTCTGCTGTAAAGCAGCTCTAAAAAGACAATAGTGCCATTATTCAGCTGAAGTCAATCTTAGTTTTAGCCTTTTCAGAGCAGTTTTTTTTTTCCCCAGCCAGGATGTAAGCAGCCTCACTCTTTCCAATTTTTCCTTTTATAGATGTCAAAGGTTACCATAGTAGACCATCACTCGGCCACTGAGTCCTTCATGAAGCACATGGAGAATGAGTACAGAGTGAGGGGAGGCTGGCCGGGTGACTGGGTTTGGATAGTGCCACCCATGTCAGGAAGCATTACACCTGTTTTCCATCAGGAAATGCTCAACTATCGCCTAACGCCTTCCTTTGAGTACCAGGTAAGTCTTTTGTCCAGTTGAAGTTGAAGACATAGCAATATTTTGATTGATTGTTTGTAAAATCATACATAACATAAGCATTAAATTGCCCCCATTTCAGACATTACCTTTCATGTAGTGAGTAAATTAGATATTTGTGAATGTAAAATGTCTGCAAAAGAAAGAACCGATTCCGAACTGTCTGATACGAGTCATCAGTATTTCTAGTCTTACTTCGTGCTCGAACCTACGTAGATTTGTAATATATTTGCATAATGCCAGCCTATGGTTTTCATTGGCTGCCCGTGAACAACGTCTACTTTGACCCTCAAACACTATAGTTGTAGCTGAGGCCTGGAAGAGTTAGCTTTGTGTTGTCGACATGTCAGGAAGACGCTGTTTTCTGCACTGCAAAAGCAAATCCACTGTGCATGCACTGACTCGGGCTCGAATTGATACGGTAAAACCGACGTTTAAATCAAAAGTTTATGATTCTTACACATTCTGTTCATCAAGATAATCTTCACAAATGAACAACTTTTATGAATTTTGAAGCCTAAATGCAATCGGCAGATGTAAAAAGCTAATGTTATGCTATAAACAAACTACACTACTGTCACATGACTTCAACGTCACCACCACTAACCTTCTGACAAATCATTCAATCTTTGTTTAAAATTGACATCTTGGAAAGTTTGATTGAATAGTTTGCAAGACTGTGAGTATAAACACAATAAGGCTGTAATAGTGGACTAGTGAGTCGATGAGTTTGCCTGTTCGGCGTGATGATGTTTAATGTCTCGCCAACCTCTGTCCCATTTAGCCACTTGTTTCCAAGATACATGAAAGCTTAAAAAAAACATGAGTGGGGTATTACTGATGTATTTTATGTCGTGGAATAGATGTGAAAATATCTTGAGTTTGTGTGAACCACAGACCTTATTCAGCTATTTAACCAAAAACCCATTAAAAATAACCTATTGATGATTGAAACCAGACATTGAAAAATACGAACTTGTTTCCGGGTTTTATGATTCTTTTCTTGTATTGCAATCACTTGGTCACAATCAGCCTGTTGTGCTCATAATTGAAAAGAGCTCTGCTTCTCTCTCTGTCTCTGTCTCTGTTCTCTGTCTCTCTGTCCAGTCTGACCCATGGAACACTCACGTGTGGAAAGGAGTGAATGGAACACCCACAAAGAAAAGAACGATTGGATTCAAGAAACTTGCCAAGTGAGTGGGTGAAGAGCTCAAGACCTACGCACAGTTTGTTTTTGTCTTGAGCGCAAAGTGTATGTTGAGTTAAACCCGTATGATGCTTCCGAGGTCGGCCATCTGCAGCGCTCCAAACCTTTGCCAACCTTTTGTTGTATGTTTTACCCATGGCTTGTGAACGTCAGCAAGTGTTTGTGTTAATGGCTTTTTAAGAGTGCTTTCCAGTGTATTTTCCTCACAATAATGCTAGAATGGCTCAGAATTGTGTGAGTTTAACTCACTGAATCACACTCAGGTGTAATCAGGTTTCCTTCAGCGTCTCTTTACTTCAGCCTTGTGCTATTACAGTAATTGCCCGCAGGATATAAGTAGCTACGTTTATGTGATTGTGTGGTCTCGGAAATGAGAGGGAAAGGGTCTGTCAGTGTGTTAAACTCTGGCTAAGAGATAATATTCAGGAATTGCGGTGCACATTGTCACAATTCATCCTTGCTGACATTATAACCCATAACCCAGGAAAAAGACACGGAATATTCAGGAATATTATCGATTTGACTACACTGACACTATCGAATGAGAACAAAAGAAACTCTAACCCTAACTGAATTGAGCTTGAGGATGACACTATTGCCTTATGTAGAGCTTATTTTTCATAATTGATGAATTTTGCAACACGGACACCGTTTTGAACTGAATTGAAGCAACATTGAACTTATTCAAGCTGAATAACGGCACTATTGTCTTCTGTAGAGCTGCTGATAGCTGAAATAACCTTGTTTCATAATTAATTAACTTTACAAAGTTATTGAACTGAACTGAATCAACCCTGACTCGAGTTGAATAATGACACTATTGTCTTTTTAAAACTGGTTTACATCAGAATTAGAATTTTTACTACTGTGAAGCTGCTTTGAAATAATTTATATTGCATAAAGCGCTATACACAGCAATGACATATTGAAATTGACATATCTGCGACTGACATGTTTGTGTGTGACTTGCAGGGCTGTGAAATTCTCCGCCAAGCTCATGGGGCAGGCAATGGCCAAGAGAGTCAAAGCCACCATCTTGTTCGCCACAGAAACTGGGAAATCGCAGGACTATGCAAAAACGCTCTGTGAGATTTTCAAGCACGCGTTTGATGCCAAGGTAAGAATGACGGGCTTATTGAACCGCACATAATAGATTGACATCTGTGCGTGATTCTTAAAACCCTTCCCATTCATTTATTTATTTACTTATTTATATTTATATAGCGCCTTTGACCAAGGCGCTGAACAATTTTTAAACTAAGCGGTACATTGAAAAGAAAAGGCTGAAGGAAGAAGGTACGTTTATTGGGCAAGGGAGTAAGTATGAAGGTGCTACAGTGCGAACAGAGGCTATGGCAGGGTTGGGCAAGCAAGCAGAGTCCTGACCTAGAGTTAGGGGCTATGATATGCAGTGGGATGGCCTAGGGTGAAAAGATGAGTTTTAAGGGAGGAGCGAAAACTGCGTAGTGTAGGGGACTGTTTATATGGAGTGGGAGTTTATTCCAATGAAGGGGAGCCAGGAGGCTCATCCAAGATCAATGCCTCCAGTGGATTTGCACGTAAACATTGATGTATACAAAATGACAAAGAATATTGACGCTAGACATGTATATCTGCATATCCCCTTAGTTTCACAACCAAAATTTCTCTTTATGATTCGAGGCTACAGATTGCAGAGTGAGAGAGCCATTTTCACACCAAAGCGTGCTATGCGAGAGCTTACGCAAATGTCTTTTGCTCACAATTTCTTTTGCTCCAGTGCCATAAAACGTCAAGAATCATTGCACCCAGGCATTGATCTGTAGGTAAAGTTAAGATCACGTTACACTCCAAGCTATGTGACATCTAAAACAAGCGTATTGAGTCCAAGTGTTTAGCCTTGGGATAGCATTTAAATGCAAAGTTATTTTTATAATCTAGCAGAATAATCAATCTTGTTCATGTGCGCTTGTTATTACGTGATTTACATGCAGATGACGCAGACGCACGGCTTCTCTCTCTTTCTGCATGTCCTGAAGGCGTTTGCCCTGCCACACGCACTGATGCGTCGACTCTGTTAATTGTATCATGGCGCATTAGCTGCTCGTTAGGCTCCGTACGAACTGTTCATTACCGCTACACCCCTTTTGGCGGTACGTCAGGATCAAGAGATAACGTGCCTCCCATTCTCGATGCACATTGTGTGATTTTTCACACTCGAAAACTTTGCCTAAAATCTCTCCGAACGCTGATCTAATAGCCAAACTTTTGCTCCTGGCTTACAAATGAGACAGAAAAACCAATCACATCAAAATGGTCATGTCTAGTGGAGGAAGCGCATGTTCTCACAAACAGTACT
>FLSR01004888.1:1425683-1435747 GCA_900092035.1 Leuciscus waleckii | reverse complement strand
AGTGCGGCTTCGCCCCTCCCTCTTCCCGGACTCCCTGTGAGTTCCCTGGGTGATTGTGCACTATATGAACCCCAGGCTTTCGCCCTTGGGTCTTTGGTGTCAGATCCCAGCATGCACGGCGTTTTGCATTGGGTCGCCTAGCGTAAGATATTTTACGCAGTACGAGAGACCTCTCGTGAGAGAACGTACTCTGTTACTAACGTAACCTCGGTTCTCTCTAGAAGAGGGAACGAGTACTGCTTATGTTGCCGTGCATGCACACGCTCTGGTTGCTTCGATGATGAAAAACCGGATAATAGCTGCCTGCGAGCGGTATTTATAGGCCTAGACCACGCCCATTTCGGCGGAACGTGACGCAGTGTGCGCGAAGTGCCCTGATTGGGTCTGACGTCACGCCCGGCCTCGCTCGATAGGCTGCTGCAGTTGCCGCAGAGCAGCCAATAGGCGTGCGAGCTGTCTCGCCTATGTCTGCATTGCTGCTGCAACGCGTTTTGCATTATTACAAAATTTAGGATAATTTTTGGCTTCAATATCTCGCGGAAGAAGGATTTTCCCCTAGCGTAAGATATCTTACGCAGTACGAGAGACCTCTCGTAAGAGAACACTCAGGCATAACAAGACTTTGCACAGAGTGAAGAAAACACTGTGCTGTAATTGGCCAGGGAATGGGGAACAGGTGTGTGGCAATCAGTCTAGCTTTGGGGGTATGAGAAATGTAGACCAGAGAATACTCGGGTGAGGGAGCCCTCTGCTGGAGAGTCTCAGGAGCACCGTTTGTGACAGTTAACATTATAGTATGGTTATTTTCTGAATGTTCTCTGAACGTTCAAAACGTCTTATATATATTTTACATATATATATTTTTTTGGTTATGTGAACGTTAAGGGAAAATTCTATTTAATTATTATGGGAATCCTACTTTTGAATATTACCTGAACATTCTGAAACAAGTAGTAACATTTAAAAAAAAAGAAACAAAAACATTCCATGAACAATGTATAAATGTTTTAATGTTAATGTTTTGAGAATATTATTAAAGACCAGACAATTTTGAATTAACATACTATTAATGTTACTGGAAGAACATTTGTTTATAACTTTGAGAGAAGCTTGCCAAAATGTTAGCTAAAGTTATGAGGACATTCCCTGTCCGCTGAACTTTTACACATTTGACAGTGCTGTTTTTCAACTTATTTTTTCTATTTTCAGTCGTTCTACTATCCTGGTTGAGCTGATGACGGATGGAAACACAGAGGTATTGGACTTTGCCCCTGGAGATCATGTGGGGATTTTTCCAGAGAATTCTGCAGAGTTGGTGGATGGTATTGTGAAGCGTCTCCCAGATGCCCCTCCTATTAACCAGAGCCTTCACCTGGAGTCCCTCTCTGACTCTAGCCCTGGTAACAATCTCTAATGGCTGTAATAATAAACTATATAAGTAAATTTGAGATGGGGCACACAATCCAAGCTTATTTTATGACTCTTTCCTGTGTTGTCTTTCAGTGGAAATGAGATGGCAGAAAGATGAGTGTATCCCTGCTTGCACTCTAGTCCAGGCTCTTACATATCCTTGATGTCACAACTCCACCTTCACAAAGCCTCCTGCGCAAACTCTCTACAGTGGCTGGTCAGGAAGAGGATCGCAAACGACTTGAGGCACTTGCATCATGTTTCCACAAAACTAACAAGCATCATAACTGTTTTCAAAATTGATAATAATAAATGTTTCTTGAGCAGCAAATCAGCATATTATAATGATTTCTGAAGGATCATGTGACACTGAAGACTGGAGTAATGATGCTGAAAATGCAGCTCTGTCATCACGGCAAATAAATTACCTTTCAACCATATATTAAAAGAGAAAACAATCATTTTAAATTGTAATATCATTATACATTATACAATTTTTACTGTATTTTTGATTGAATAAATACAGCCTTGGTGAGCGTGAGATTTCTTACTGACCCCAAACTTTTAAACAGTACTGTTGTATATTGTAGGTATTTAAGTTCAAATAAAACTGTCTGTAGTTATTTGTATTTTAAATCCTCAAAGTTTTAATCCTAAATGAATTGCCTTATTTAATTGACACATTTTTAGGTCTGCAAATGACTCCTATGACACTGCTATTTGGATGTCGTGATTCACAAACAGACCATCTGTATAAAGTAGAAACTCTGAAGTTGAGACTTGATGGCATTCTGGGCAAGATCAATACAGCTTATTCTCGCCAACCTGGTAAACCAAAGGTACATCTCTAAAGTTCTGTTCATCCTGTACTATAGGCTACTCAAAATAATTAAGGTTCTCTCAGTCTGTTCTCGCTGTTAATCAGATGCGCTTACACTGGTATCAGTTTGTGTCTTCTGTCTGTAACCAAGCTTGTGCTGTTTGGAACAGATGTATGTGCAGGATGTCTTGAAGGAGCAGCTATCTGAAAAGGCCTTGGAGGTTCTACACAACAACGCAGGTCATCTGTATGTCTGTGGTGGCATGAACATGGCCCGTGATGTTGCTAGCACTTTGCAAGATATCTTGGCGAATAAAACAGGCATGACCATCACAGGAGCTGGAGAATTTCTAGAGAGGTTGAAGGTGTGATTCACTCTTTCAATCCTCATGTCCTTGTATGAACTGCTATGTGACCAGTGAACTCACGCCATCATGATCTTTTTGTTGGCAGGTGGAGAAGAGATACCATGAAGACATTTTTGGAGCCTAATAACAGAGATCTGCTGCATCATATAAAGTTAATTCACAGTTTTACCACAAGCTGGGATACTGGGAACCAAATTTAACTAATGCAATTCTAATGTTTTTCCACTATTTATATTCTTGAACCGTTTTAAACTAATGTAAATATATATTTTTCTTTATTTCCATCAAATGGGATTGATTACACATGTATCCTTATAGTAGGTGGGCAAAGGCTAAGATGTAAAATGCTCTATTTTAAGAGGAAAATTGATGGCTTTAGTTTGAGCGCATTTCTTTTGTTTATATTTCATTTCTGAAAGATACTTCTTACATTTTCTAATGTGTTCATGTACTGTATGACTATTTCTTCAAATGAATAGTTCTAAGCAGCAATAAGTCACCAGCATTTTATAATTTATACTCTTTTTGTATTAATAATCTTTTCTAAATAATTTAGTAAGTGGGCATTAGTAAGTGAGAAAGGAGAATCAAATTGAGAACAAATTAAAGTCACAATGAAACTAATAAACCTTTCAAAAAAATATTAATAGTACACACATTTAATAACGTCTAATTAAGTAATCAAACATTCTTTCAAGACATCAAGTTGTGTTCCACAGGCACACACCCATAGCAACAGTAAGCAAGCAAATCTAAACAAAAGGTTATGAACATTCTATATACTATTGTGACATCCTAATTAGGGGAATTAGAAAGGAAATTCAACCGAATTGGATCAGGATGAGGTAGAAGCAGAAAGAGAGTCTAGAGAAGAATGATAGTGAAAGAGAATGAAACCACGCAAGAGAACCAGTAACTCTGCAAAGTTTTACCAGACATAACTTATTCAATGAAAAAAATCCAAATGGAGACAAAAAAAAGGACCATGGTGTGAATAGGATGAAAAAAGAAAAAAGTGAAGACCTTGGTGGAGAAAATGGATGTGGCAGTAGAAAGAGTGGGGGAGCAGAACAAGAAAACTGAGGCTCCCTTTCAGTCAGTCACGTTCGAAGCTGCGTCAGAACGACTGACACATTGGGATCTCGCCTGAGAGCCCAATCGCCTTTCAGTGTAAACTAAACAAGCCAATTCACATTAGCGTGTGAGATTTGCATCGTGCACCCTGCCCCACAAAGCGGGTATATAAGGAAGAGCGCGATCAAGCTTTAGCTTCAGAGTGACATTTCCTGGAAGTGCATGAAGAGGTTACCAGATCATGGAAGACACCTTTTTCTGCCCGAAACCGAGCTGGTGCTTCTTCCATCCTCACTACCCTCTATGGTGGGGTGGCCAAGGAAAACTTGAAGATCTCCCCACTGGAGCAAGCGGTTGCGATGCAATTATGTTTATAATAATTATTGGGTATGGTATGGTATGACACATGTTGGCGATGCGAGAGGACGCTGGTGCAATTGTGGCTGATTTTATGGCGGAAATATAAAAAATATGGCTTAACAGTTCATAGATCAATGTTTGATCAGCATCAGATTGAGTATCATAATGCTCTCAAAGCTGCAAAAGTGGCATATTATTCTACTATTATTAGTAGTGACATCTCAAATCCCAGATTTCTGTTTAGAACAGTCAATAATCTAATTAAACCTCCTAGTGACTTTAACTGTTCCACCACTGAGCAGTGTAATGCATTTCTCAATTATTTTACTGACTGGCCGGGCATGCACACGAGTACTGGGCCTGGCGTCAGACGCCTCCGCCGCATCTGACTGACGAAGGATGCTGGAGGAACTCGAAACGGGTTCGTCAAGTGGGGAAGAGCAAGTAGGCGCTGTTAGTCCCCCTGTTAGACGGGAATGGCACTGCAAGCGAGACACCGAGATAGTGTTAGATGTCACCCAGCCTGCGGCTCTGCAAATATCTGCCAGAGAGGCGTTGTGCGCCAATCCCCAGGAAGAAGCAACACCCCGAATGGAGTGAGCTCTCACCCCAAGGGGGCACGGCTACGAATGGCACCGCAGGGATAACAGGCGTACCCGTGAGCCGAAACTGCTGTCGTCTTACCCACCTTGGATGGGAAGCGTGGACGGTTCCGTCAGGTGGGGTCACTTTGCAGGGTAGGTGGTAGTGGGTCATCGAGGGTAGTGAAAGTGGAGGAGACAGAAGAACGGCTTTGGGCAGTAAAAGGTGCCTTCCACGTTTTCTGAACCTCCTTATGCACCTCCGGGAAGAAAGGCACTGGAGTGGCAGGAACCAATCATCCAACAGCGAGCAGTCGGGACACAGTGGAGGGCTCCACTCCAGCCTGATGCCCATGGCGGCCCGGGAAAGCATGGCCGTAACTTGATCCGATTCAGACTGAGCAACCACCCCGGAAGGGGGGGGCTTAGCTTCCTCATCCTCTCCAGAGGACAAAAGCCCACTCCCCGATGCAGCCATCAACATCCATTCCTTATCCGGTGCGCCGGATGAGACGCAAGGTGCCTCACGTGAAGAAGGAAAGTCGCGATTGCAATGCCAACATGGACATGCTCTCGCAGTGAGAGCATGCACCATCCACGAACACTCTCTCAGCATGCTGTTTGCCCAGACATGAGAGACAGCGATCGTGACCGTCAGATTAAGTCAGGAAATGACCACATCCAGAAACACACGGACGGAAAGACATTTTGAAGAAGACGCTGACCGCCCGTGCTTGCTTTTTTAGGGTAACTGCTCTTTTAGCCGAAAATGCCCAGGGGCAAATGCTGCACTGTGTGCACCACAAATCCCAAGATAGAGATACAAAACAGACCACCTTCTTCTTAAAGACTTCTGAGTGACCTTTTGAACTGACATGTCTTAAAACCCACAGAGACTGAGACTTTACATATCAAAATGCATCAGATCATTCTAAAATTATGCTAGATGGACTAATAATCAAACATCGTTTAACTGCATAATTCTATATCATGTCTTGATACATGTGACTATTATGCTTAGATAACACATAAATCATTTAGTGGTCTCAAACTGGTTCCACGGAGGGCCTAGTGTATGCAGGTTTTCTCTTTTACCTTGAACCAAACTGATTGAGTAGGTCACTAATTGGTTAAGATCTCCCCTCACCTGGTAGTCTAGGTCTTAATTGGGCACTAATTGAAGGGAAAGACCAAAAACCTGCATACACTAGGCCCTCCGTGGAACCGGTTTGAGACCACTAGACGGCTAAATGTGTCTCTTTCACCCGATTGCCGTTGAGAAATCTCAGAGTTTATTGTAGGTTTTGCAAGTTCAACATGGGTTATAGGTCGAAAGTTGAATGAACGAGTACTTATTTCTTTTCGATTTCTTACAGTTTGAGTTGTTGTTGCCCATAACACGCTAGCATTCTGCTAATGACGTCAGCATTCTGACGTCATTGACATTTTAAAAGACTTTTTAAACCAAATAAGTGACTCTAAAAAATCTAACACCCAGCAATGGGTAATTTCTTTGCATCTCCTTTCGAATACAACATTCAAATTACTAGACAAAAAATTATATCCTGAGAAAAGTGGATTTTGAGGGGTATACCGCCATTGACCTCCATTCATTCTGCACTCGTCCTGTGAGCGCCCTCATATGGAATCAGAGTGGAACTGCAACCAGTTCAGAAGCCGGAAGTGTAGTGAGAGTGAAACTTCTCGCCATATTAGACATTCTCTGACTTCATGCAGCTCTGCGCAGACCGATCGAACCCCTTCCTCATCACCCCCAATTTTGGCAAGTGCTGCATACATGAAATGCCCAAAATAAAAAGGTTACTGCTCATAAGTAATTCTGAATAGAAACATAACACACATACATTTAGAAAGCCAACCCTTGAGAGTTTATAGTTCAAGACTCAAAATTAACCAGACTGTTATTAATATTGAGATATATAAGCTCAAACATATTTTGAACTAAAATAATCCAGGATCACGAGTGATCCCTGACAGGTAAGGGGTTTTAAGGATACTGAGCTCGCTCCAGAGAAAGATGCGTTGTGACATCAACTAGGCACTGTTGGCCCGCCGTTCGCTCGTCCACGGTCAACTCAAGAAGTACACATCAACCGGAAACAAGAAGGAAGAAAAAAAAAAACGGAGATCTTCAAAATAAAAGTATGAAACGAAGTTTCTTCCCCCGGATTTCACTTGAAAAGAACTTAAAACTTTGTCTTCACATTCTATTACTCTCTTTTATAATAATTACACTATGAATCGTCATTTTTTCTCTGCTCTCTTTCTCGTTTTGCAAAAAATGGCATTTCTTTTCAGCTATTTTAACTCATCACGGAGAAGCGCCCCTCTAGTGGAGAACAGCAGTCACTACACTTTTTTTCAAATTAAGAGTCTGTTTACTTCCTACATTTAAAGGGGTTACACCCCCTGAGACCTTAATGTGCATGCAGACCTTCTGAGTCCACAGGTGCAACAACATAAACGGGTGAGATGACGATCTGCTTCACAATCCTATACACAATTTTGCTCCATTTGTCAGCAATGTTATGCTTTCCACGAAGTCCCACATTCCTTATGAGCACTTTGTCAGCAGACTCTAGGATAGATTCCCTGACTTTGAGGTCATATCGTAGTTTGTTCCTTTGTGCGGTTCTGTCACTCTGTTCAATGGCTAGTCGGTAACTCTCTTGAAGGCTCTCTTTCAATTTCTTTACATACTCTGAATGAGACACTTTACCAGGGTTCCTGGGAGTCAGGCCGAATGCAAGGTCAAGGGGAAGGCTTGGTTGTCGACCAAACATCAGCTAGTATGGGGAGAATCCTGTTGTGTCATTCTTGGTGCAATTATAAGAGTGCACTAAAGGCTGAACAAATTCCTTCCATCTCAGCTTGTTTTCTTCAGAGAGTGTCCCGAGCATCCCCAAAAGAGTCCTGTTAAACCGCTCCACCGGATTGCCACGTGGATGGTACAGCGTTGTCCTGGTTTTCTTTATACCTAGCAACTGACAGAGGTCTTTTATGAGAGAGGACTCAAAGTCATGGCCCTGATCACTATGAAGTCTCTCTGGAAAGCCATAATGAATAAAGAAGTGGTTCCATAAGGCTTTGGCGACTGTCTTCGCTTTTTGATCAGAGGTTGGCACAGCAACGGCATATTTCGTGAAGTGATCAGTGATTACAAGTATGTTCCTTGTGCCCTTTCCATCTGGCTCCAAAGATAAATAGTCCATACAGACCAATTCAAGGGGACAACTTGTGTTTATGTTGACAAGAGGAGCACTCTACCCTTGCTTTGCGTCTCACACACCTCTCACAGGACTTAATCCTCTCCTCTACATCCAGTGCCATTCTGGGCCAATAAAACCTTTGACGCACAAGGTCTACTGTCCTTTCAATGCCCAGGTGACCAACGGAATCATGCAGTTCTGTAAGATCCACTTGTCTGAAAGCTTTAGGAAGGACGAGCTGGAATAGAGGCTCCCCTCCAATGATGTGCTTCCGATACAAGGCATCATTAGTAAGAACAAACTGGTCTACAACTCTCAATATCACCTGGACTTCTCTATCCTCATGCAACCTAGCACGGCAGGAAAGGTGTTGTTTGACTTAACAATGTCAATCATTCGGTTCACAGCAGGGTCATTCCGTTGCTCTCGAGCCCAATCCTGCTGGGACATACTTGGAAGCGTGCTAGATCCAAGGAAGGAATCTGTGGATAAGAAATCAGGTGGAATAGCTTCTTCACTCATGGCCAGACACTCAACAATTGCTGGTTCGCTATCTGCTCCATCTTCAGAGTCTGCACTGTCGAGCACGTTATGCCTCTGACACACTGCTTTCACAGCCTCCTTAGAGAATGCTGGTTCCGATCCTTCTCTCACAAACCGAGAAATGAACTGTTGTATCCTGTAACAGTCAGCAGATGGTCAGCCTGACTTCTATGTGATTAAATGACTGGATCCTAATCAACAACACGGACTCTGTTCGGACACAGAGCAAATGGCATCGAGCATTTGCATAAATCATTGACTTCTGATCTGAGACCACGGATCTTCTCCTCCTGAGTAAACAGAGAACCTCTGTTTTACTGCTCAAACTTAAGATTTGCTGACCAGCAGGCGCCGAAACGGCGAGACCCGCTGAGATCCCCGGGAAAATCCCCCAACGCGCACAACACCCCGAAAACAAGCCACTATTGTTTCAACCAGATATGCAATGCTAATCTCATCAACCCCAGAAACGCACACACATACTGACCAATACCCCCGAGGGAGTGACAAAAGTTCACGGCGCAGTTTGAACTTTCAGTGACTTCATGACTCTACGCACACACATATACATACACACTCACACAAGGACTGCATCTATTCCCGACCACGTGTGGTCAAAATTACCCTTTAAAATGTATAAAATGTATTTCTTGTTATGTTTCATGATCCCCATACCCAAATTACTCTAACTATAAGCTTTATTGGTATTTAATCGATTTGATGTGCATGTAATCACGAAAAATCATGTATCTGCTGGTTAATAGCTCGCAGAATTATCATTCATGGTATTGTTTTATTCCAAAGAACCCAACGGTGTCGAATCCGTAACACAAAGTTCAACCTGATGCATTCCGTCATTAATGCCAGTTTATGAATGTACTAGAAATAAGTTCTGTCTCCGCTAACATCATTTCCAGGAGGCAGAACTTCGCAAATAAAGAAGTTTACCGCCACGCGTCCTCCCGAATGATTGGCTCATACACGTGAGGAGGCGTGACTTTGGCTGCTTCAAAACAAGGCGCCATACGCTCCTCTATGCAGTTCTACGCCAGAGAGAAACCAACTTCTTCACCAACTCCAACCAGAGTTTTTTCGTTTTGTTTCCTAATTTCTTAAATCTAAGTCTTTTCTTTTTATCTACCTCAGTTTGATATTTGTCCGTCGTTCAGTGTATTCACGAACAAAACGAACTTAAGACCAAGTGTCTTTTTGATGCGCTGCAGCCTAGTTTTATCGTTTCGTCTACCTCCATCCGGAAGAAACGTGGGACACGTGGTTACGACATCCGTGCAAATCAGCCGCACAAAAATCGGCCACTTCAAGCAAGTAACGTAATCTTAATATCGCAAATCTGAAAAGAAAGTGCCGTTTTTAAGGTTGTCTAGGACTTCTTAAAACCTTTGGGTCTTTTGAAGTAACTGATTGAACTGTTTTTGTCCTGAGAATTTTTTGTCTATACTGGGCCCCCTTTTGTTCAGTCTCTATATAAATGATCTGCCCACTGTTTGTTCATCTGTACATTTACAAATGTATGCAGATGACACAGTCCTCTACGTGCATGCTAAAAATAAACAACAAGCTGCACACCAACTGACTGAGGCCATGAGCAAGGTATCCATATGGCTAACTAATTCATGCTTACACCTGAACATAAGTAAAACAGTATGTATGTATTTTA
>FLSR01004888.1:1407972-1425673 GCA_900092035.1 Leuciscus waleckii | reverse complement strand
ACATGTGCTTCAAGACGTCATCACGCAAAGCGTTCCCCATAGCGTCAATTTCGACGCAACACGAGTTCCCTTGAAAGGGAACAGGTTAACAGCTTCATTCAAGCCGTCTAACTACTCTCGTCTCACTGATTATTTTTCTTTCCTTAGGAAGTCAAAGAACTTGTCAGTCACTGCCCACTTGAGGGGAGAGATAATTTAAGTTTATGAACAGGATACCGCCTTTCACAGTTAGACAGTCCGCGGCTTGCATAAGCGATTACTCTATGTTGGCCATTCTGTTCCTGATATAGAGCCGCTCCGAGTCCATGCAGACTTGCATCAGTGTGCAATATATAAGGCTTCCTCTGATTTTTCAAACCCAAGACAGGTGCAGTTTCTGTATTAAGGTCTGGAATGCCTCTCACACTCTGAGGACCACTTTTCGTTTAAAGGCCGTTTCTATTCAGCAGGGGAAACTGAGATCTTTACACACTAGACAGCCTTTTCGGTGAAAGATATCCAGCAGTTAGACTGTTGAGAGGTCTGGCAATTTTTGAATAATCTTTCACAGACCTACTATAGTATCCTGTAAATCCAAGAAAGGATTTCTGCTCCTTGATGCTGTTGGGTCTAGCCCAGGAGGTAAGTGCTGCAATCTTTCCGGGATCAGCTTCTACACCTTTCTCTGACACTACATGCCCAAGGTACTTGACAGAGGTTTGGAAGAAATGGCATTTCTGAGGGGACAACATGCACTGGTCAGAACACGCATGAGGCGATCTTCATGGGTACTGGAGAACACAATGAGGTCATCGAGGAACACTAACACTTCTTTT
Source organism: Leuciscus waleckii (assembly GCA_900092035.1). NCBI lineage: Eukaryota > Metazoa > Chordata > Actinopteri > Cypriniformes > Leuciscidae > Leuciscus > Leuciscus waleckii. The sequence continues at coordinate 1,424,858 of FLSR01004888.1, read as the reverse complement.
AAATTCATACTACCCAGTGCTGAATGGAGTTCCAGATGTCTAGTGTTAGACACGATTTCTTCAAACGCAACCTGAGAGAATCAATATACTAGCAATTCAACCTTTGTTCGTTTGCTTAATAAGATTTGCACCCGTTCAGCAAGAATTAGGAGATTGTGTACTTGTGTTTGGATACTTCTGTGATGCATGCATTCCCTTTTGTGACGAAGATGTTGCAGGGAATCTCTTCGGCGCTGATTGGCTGGCGGTCGGTTGATGTTGCGTTCTGAGGGACAACGCTAGATGGTGAATGGATGGTTGGCTTTGCCAGGTGGAGCCTCGTGTACCGGTTTCCTGGATTGCAGGTGCTATGCAACTGAGTTTTATCTGAATCTGGATGAATTACTGGAGCAAGGACTCTGAGAGGGTTTTCTTCTGCGAAGTTCAACGAAGGCTCATGTGGGAGAGTTGAAGAGTTAGGAGGAAGCTCTTGGTGGTTTGAAGAGCATGCAAGCTGGACGATGGAAAAGTCAGCACGAATCAAAGCAAGAGAAAAAGTCAATGCAACATCTGGTCATTTTATATATATATACAGTACTGTGCAAAAGTCTTAAATTCCTGCTTAAATTCACGCTTAAATTCCCTGTTACAACTCAGAGTGAGAAACCGCAGACGATTCAGTGCGTACAGGGAACTGAACAAATAATTCAAACTGATTTGCGAACCAATTTAGACAGTTTTGCCAACTTGTTTGATGAAGTCTTTTAAAAAAATTGACTCAAAAGAGTGATTCATTTGTGAATGAAGCATCGCTCATGCCCAAGAAAAAAAGAGACAGGGCGCTTCCTGTTTAATGTCCCTCTGGCAGTGTTTCAGACAGCTCCATACATTAACAGTGGAGCAGTTCATAGAGTTTGAACTTGGACTCAAGTATAAAGAATTGTGGTCAGTGAGTGCTTAGTTCAAGGAGTTCAGTAAAGTTGGCAATATATTCACAGATTTGAACTTCCCGATTCAATGACTCGTGAGCTAAACGTTGTTAAAACACATACGACACCTATTTACAATCATAGTAACGTAGATAACGAGCTACAACCAAATTTTTCCTCAAAACGAGCTTTATAATATAAATTGATACATATGAGCCGGGGGCTGAGAGACAAGCTGGAAGGGATTGTCTGCAAAGTGCAAATGACAAATGAAAAATACACACATGAAATACTGACATGAGTCCATGGTTTTTAATTGTATAGTTTTACCAAGATAATATTGCTTACAGCAGTGACCTTCATGTTCAATGACAATTTGCAGTGACATTGATTTCAGACCCTTACACAGTTACTGGCATGTGGCAAGCAGAAATGTGCCAGAGCTACATGGCCTAGGCCATTGGTTTATGTCAAGCCATTTCAAAAGCTTTTGTTTAGGTTCGCAAGTTCACACTTACAAACAATCAGATATAGGAAAGACTGTGTGTATTTGGTGTGCTGTCCGAGTGGAAGGCTCCAAGCTCGGAATTTGCCGTGACCTCACAGACACAAAATCGCCAGTTTTGATCTTAGACAGAGGATGCAGGGTTAACTTTTTACCTTCAAGTCGACCGACACGATTGCCCATAACAAAAAGTTACATTTTTATAGTCACGTTCATACAACTTGCTAAGTCAGTGATAGACCGTTTTCATGGGTCCCAGATGATGTGCCCCTTACTCCATTAATTTATGAGCATTCAGTAGGCCTATATCCTGGACACAATGTTTGTGGTAACACCAGACTTCACTTTAATCTACTAGAAATAACAACATAAAAATCCAGAAAATCCAGAATTAACATTTATTTTGCTAGGCAGAATAAAAGAAAAATAATAAATTAGTTACATACCTGATCAGCATGAAATGGGGCATGTCCATTTAAATAATTATTGTCTATCAATCTGCAGTTGTGAAATGGAACCTGTTGTTCCAATCTGAAGTTAGGGAGGGAGCTAACTTGACGAGCTAACTTTAACTGGTGATAAACAGATGAGATTGCGGAAACATCAGAAATCTTTGTCAGACGGTAGTTGACTAATGAGCAGATGTCATTGGTTATCTTTAGAAAACTGGGAATGGCACTGCGAAACTGAACATACTGAACATTTCTATGATTCAATGTCCTGTAATTGTCAGAGTCACATCATAATATTTTAATTTCTGCCTGTTTCTAATCTATTTAATTTCTAATATGTAACCCTGGATCACAAAACCGTCTTATGTTGCACGGTTATATTTGTGGCAATAGCCAACAAAACATTGTATGGGTCAAAATTATAGATTTTTCTTTTATGCCAAAAATCATTAGGATATTAAGTAAAGATCATGTTCCATGAAGATATTTTGTATATTTCCCACCTTAAATATATAAAACATTTATTTTGTGAATGGATGCAGCACTATAGCCAATAGAAATGGACAACTTTAAAGGCGATTTTCTCAATATTTCGATTTTTCTGTACCCTCAGATTCCAGATTTTCAAATAGTTGTATCTCGGCCAAATATTGTCCTATCCTAACAAACCATACATCAATGGAAAGATTATGTATTCAGCTTTCAGTATAAATGTATAAATGATGTATAAATCTCAATAAAAATAAAAAAATTACCCATAAGACTGGTTTTGTGGTCCAGGGTCACATATGGTGATAACCAGATGAGATTGCGGAAACATCAGAAATCTTTGTCAGACAGTAGTTGACTAATGAGCAGATGTCATCGGTTATCTTTAGAAAACTGGGAATGGCACTGCGAAACTGAACATGCTGAACATTTCTATGATTCCACAATGTCCTGTAATTGTTAGAGTCACATCATAATATTTTCATTTCTGCCTTTTTCTAATCTATTTAATTTCTAATATGTTTATTTTCCAGTAAAAGGTTTTATGTTGCTGCAAAGCTGGAAATCTGTAGAAAAATCCTATCATTCATTTTTTTATATATATATTTTTTTATGTCTTCTCTGTCTGCTCAAATTTTGGGGGTTTTATAGCAGAGGTACAATTGAGCAACTTGGTTAGGAATAATGATCATGTACTATTTATATTACAGAGGAAAAAGTAAAGCAATTTTAATTAAAATATGTTGCTTTCCATCAAGGAAGTTTTGTAACTTTGTGTGGTCCTTCCCTTTTCCCATCAAGGAATGCAGTTACTGGTGCTTTTGATTGTTATAGGTTCCACTACAGCTCGTTCACCGTGATTATGCCAAGTAAGACAGGAACTACATTCCTTCCAAAAATGTTGTCTTAAGCCTATCCCTAGCTCTAGACATAACCCTACCTATAACCCATAATCAGAGGGAGATGGTAGGTGAATAAAAATGATGCAGAAGCACCTAACCCGTCTTAGCACTTAACATAAACTGTAAACTTGTCCCTCAAATCTGATTGGTTGATTAATGTTGTTGTAGGATCAACAAAGATGTTGCTCCAGGAACATGTTGTACTTGTTAAAATTACAGTATGTTCACCATTACAGCTCACACCCTATAGAATAATGGGAGGCAAGGATCCGCCCCTTGTGGCATCCTTAACTGGACTATATAATAGGATGTTAAAACAGAAGACCAGAATGTGAAACAGATTACTACTGCTGTTTAGGTACTGAGACAGAAACCTCACACTTGAACAAGGTAAATACTCCATTTGTGTTTCTTTCTTTCATTAATTTAATGACAACTTTCATTAACTTGTATTCACCATGTCTTTCCTCTTTGACGTAATTATTCTAGATCTTTTTTGATGTCCGGTTATAGCAACACTGTAACTGAAAATTATACAGTAAATCTCATAGACATTATTAAGATTTGGCTGCAATAATATTTTCAGCAGGATGGGAAAACAAGTCCAAACCACAACCATTGTAAAAGACAATCCGACTGTGCAGTCTAAGGTTAGTAACGCATCTCATATTTCTCAAAATATTTATTGTGTCTTCTGTTTGAATAATATCTACATTTTTCACACTAACAGTTGTCAGTCGATCGCCCAGTTCGATGTCCATTCGCTGTTCATTTGCGAAACTATACGGATGGCTCGACCCACCAAGATAAACTGCATCACAGAGCAGCTAAGGTATCTTTAAATTGTAATCAAAATAACTTCATGTTTACTACAGATTTGTGGTGTAGTAATGAAGGATTGATGAGGACTTTGAACAATTTTCTTTAACTTAACACAATAAGTATTATGTGGATGTTATGCAAAAGTTAAAAATCTAAATGGTAATAAGGTTTTGAGGTTGTGAATGAAATATTTTGTAAAATTTCTAATTAAAATAATTCCCCCCCTCCCCATCCCCAGAATACGTCCTGCAATTCAAAAACTTGTGAGGGCTCCATAATGAATCCCAAATCTCTGATACGCGGTCATTCCAAAATCACACCTTCCTCAGATGACATCCTCACACAGGCAGTGGATTCATCAACCAGTACTACACATCATTCAAAATGTAGGAGCAATGTATTATCTAATAACACGTTTATTTAACTTTTAACTTTTAATTTAAGCATTACAGACAAGTATTCTAATACATTTATGAATAATATTATAGGCCAGCCTTAAAATTCAACACTCAATTTATACCATAAGTAGCGTGACACTCTCTCCATGCAACCAGCCTAAAATTGCTAAACACTCCTGATGGGCTAATGTAATCACGTATGTGTATTGATATGTGATTGTGTGGGAGGAGAGGTAGAGATCCTGTCAACTGTCTTACTTTCATTTTCCTTATGTGAGAGGTGTGAGGTTTCAGGAACCCATCAAAGTAGAATTTTTTTTTATTAAGTTACTGAAAATAGTAAAAATTATATTTCTTTCAACTTGACAAACAGGGATGGAAATGTAACAGTCGGTTTACTTTACAAGGTGAATAACTCATTCTTACCTTTTGTGCAGCCCCAAACCAACTGAGCACCAGGCTCGGATTGAAACGGTCACACTGGAGATCACCCTGACCGGGTCCTACTCACTCACTACAGATGAACTCGCTTTTGGGGCCAAACAGGCATGGAGAAATGCGCCGAGGTGCATTGGCAGGATCCAGTGGACTAATTTACAGGTTTGAGAATTTTTTTGCATACTGTAGTTCATGGCTAGCACTTCTACAGCCATGTTGTGCCATAGAGCACAGCTAGCACTTCTACAGCCATGTTGTGCATTTATACTAATATAGCCTACATCTCTTCTGCAGCTTTTCGATGCACGTGAGTGCAAGACCGCCGAGGACATGTTTCATGCCATGTGTACTCATCTTAAGCATGCCACCAATGGAGGAAACTTGAGGTGAGTTGATTGTATTTATTGCAATATGTCATTATCATCAGATTTACCAAAGCAGAAATCTTGCAATGCAAGTGAAACACCAGGACAGAATGACTGAATGACTGACTGAATGAATTAATGAACATCGATTAAATTCCTAATTGGTACATTTTTGCAAATCAATTTTTAAGGTTTTTAGAACATTATAATAATAATATAATAATAATAATACTATTAGGTTCTCTGTTGTTGGTTGATGATCAACATGCAGGTAAACAAATACAATATTTTCTTTTTATCTTTTGTAGTAAGTGTATTATTTTGATTGTTTTTATTTTTAAATTATTTATTAAATTTTTATGATTTAATCACTTAGTAACTTTTCATTAAACGCACAAACCCCCTGTAGTTCCATCAGAAACCGAAGTCAAGGAAACCCTGATATAATATAATATTAATGCACTTCACATTGTCGATAACAAAAAAATGAAATATATTTTCTTTCTCTTTGAGAAAAAAGTTAATGAAAATGTTAAGCCAGGGTTGTTGGTGTGAAAAGCCTACAGGTAGCGCTACTGCATGGGTCTGGTATCCCGTGCGCTCTCCAGTCTAGGTAAAGTTTATAGGTAAATGCAACTGCAACAAAAACACAACTACACAATGGTAAATACCTAAATATATGTTTCACTAAATATGAAGTAAAATGTAAAAAAAAAAATCATGCCAGTATGCTCACGTAAAAACCATAAATTCTTAAAAATACAAAAACAAATAATGATTGCAATAAAGAAACCACTAAATATAAACCACCTAGGAAACATATATTAATGGGAACATTTTTGCATATTAATGGAAATGGAAATAAGTCTTATTTAATCCTTCATATATAAATTAACTAAGTCAAAATGTTTTGTAAATCTAAAAATGCACTTAATGTGGGAACATCTTTTGTTTTTATCCAACTCAATCAGCTTATACGACTTAATTGTATTACACAAGTTAATGTAATTTTAAAAACGTCAGATGATGTGAAAACTCTGAAACTGGGTTTTGATTTAGACTCTGACTTGATTAACTGAGGAACTCATCTTATCCTTATGGTTCTGTCAGGACCACTATCGTCAAATACGATTGACAATTAGCAGACTGTTAGGATTGGTGGTATGGTTCTGTTCTGGGCAAGAACTCCCTGTGCATCCATGCAGCCTAGCATGGATAAGAGCAGGGAGAGCAGCGATACCCCCCTTAGGGTAAACAGAAAAGAACCAACATGAATATATTGCAGATATCATTAATTCAAGATTTTAAAGTACAACATAATTCGAGAATTTATTCTGATTCAGGGGAATCAGAATGCCATACTGACTGGATGAGAGGAGGAGCTGGGGATGGAGGAGGGTTATTAGCTCCTGAGAAACGCGATAACTGCTGATTATACTGAAGGAGCTAATATTGTGGCGTCGTATTCCTAGAGGTAGACGTGTATCAGCTGAGTCAGCTGATGCGAGCTTGACTAACGTGACCTGCCAGAACCTAGTATGGATAAGAGCAGAGCCCTTGTGAGCGCTCGACGCAACTCCCAGGATACGTCACCGGAACGGCTACAGCAACCACTTCATAATAGTAGTAGTAGTAGTAGCCTTTATTGTCACTTAGTCACAAGTACCAGAGAAATTAGCCATCAACCTGTCCATACAAACATACATACAATATGACAAGGGGGTAGACAGGACAGGAAGACAGGGGATTGAGGAAAATACAGCATGACATGAGGAGAGGTAGGGAGAAAAAGGCAACCCCCAGACTATGCTCTTGTGAGGAGTACAGTGTGAGAACAGGAAAAAAACACCTCAGCAACATAAGCACATAATCAGTACACTCTACAACATGAACACACAAGACTTGCAACAGGGGAGGGGAGGCAGGTGTCTTTGGGGATTGGGGGAAGGAACGCAAGAGCGTCTCACTGCAGTGCTCTTCCGGGGGAGTTGTTGTTCCAACAGCGGCCTTGGCCAAGGCCAGTGCTGGTTGAGGGGGGCCGAAAGCAGATAAGATTGGGATTGTTTGGTCTTGGGGCGAGTAGCCGCATTCCAATTTACACGACTTTCTCCTGGTCCATTTTGGTCTCTGAATCCATTTGCCTTTGCAGAGCTGTGAGCGTCTCCATGATGTTATCCATATTGTGGTTCATAGTCTCAGTCTGAGTGCTGACAGCTCTGCCCACTGCTTCAATCATGACGGGCAGCCTTGAGCTTTGGACATCTGTCACTGTCTTCTTAATTCCTCGATAAACCAGGGCAATGCCTAATCCAATCAGCAGAAGACCTGATATCATGGTTCCGAATAGGTAGATATCTTCAATGTCCTCCACGGAAAGAGCCGCCAGACACACGACCCGCCACCTCTTCCACGCGTCCATCGTGTAGCCAGCTGTGAACGTTCCGGCAGGGCAGTCAGGTTCCCCCGAACCCAAGATTCTCGTCGAGAAGATGGTGTCAATTGCGTTGAGAGACCAGTTGATCAAATCCATGATTTCTTAGTTTGGAGAGCAGTGCGGAGAGAGTCACTCAAAGTACAAGACAAGGAGACAGTACGAGACGAGAGGAGCAAAGCAGGGGAGGTAAGGGGGAGGAGAGGGAGAGAAAATGCGACCGCCTTCATTGAGAGCCAAAGCAAGAATTGCCAAAGAAAGAACACACATCCCACCAGATATAAGCCTAAAACACAGCCATGTTCCAAATAACATCTGGGCTAAATAACCTTAAAACAACCATGTTTCCAATAGAAACGAACAGCTTTTAGAGCAGTGGTTCTCAAACTTTTTTGGTCTCTCCCCCCTTTAAACCTTTAAAAAAAAATCTGAGCATGTTTCCAATAGCAACCAGATAGCCTTAAGCACAAGCATGTTTCCAATAGCTACCAAATAGCCTTAAGAACAAGCATGTTTCAATAACACAGATAGCCTTTAGAGCGAGCATATTTCCAATACACTATAGGTTTAAGAGCGCTGTGTTTCCAAGAACTAGATAGACCAGACATGTCCGATACCCGACAGAGTCAAAGCTGAACTGACTCAACTGAATAGTGACTGTTTACTAAGTCTTTTTAGAGCTGTACCACAGCAGTATTATTCCTTTTGCACCATGAATTGTTATTTCCTAACTATCACCACAAGCTGCTTGAATCTGTGCTGCATAGTGCTAAAAGCACAGCATGTGCAAAGCGAGTAGTTGCCAATGACAACTAAAGCACATCCAATATGATCCCATAAGCCTAGCAAGAGCAAATTTAATGAAAACTAGATTAGCCCAAGCAACACGGATAGCATTAGCAACAAGCATGTTGCCAATATCCTGATAGCTTTTAGCAATGAGCAGCGATGCGAGCAGCAATGCAGACTGAGGTCACTTCCAAATCGTTGAGTTATGCATATAACTACTGTTCCCAGAAGGAGGGAAACGAGGTACAACACATGACAATGGGATATCGCGCTCTAGCGCCATCTGCTGAAGATACCTTTATTCATGCCTGAAAGGCAAATGACGCATGACGACGTGGGCAAGGCCACCTGCATATAAATGCAGTCGTTTGCGTCATTCCCTTTGTTCAGTCCAGCTCTTCACCGAGCCTCCGACTGTGTGGGGCCCAGAGGTGTTGTACCTCGTTTCCCTCCTTCTGGGAACAGTAGTTATATGCATAACTCAACGTTCCCATTCAGTCGGTCAACTCGGTACAACAAATGACTATGGGACATATATTCACGCCCTGCCAAGTCGCTGAACTAAACGGAAGGGACCAGCGCCGCCACATGACCCTTTTTCAAGAGAGTGACGGTCCTTGGTCTAAAGCCCCTGCAGTAAACACGGACTGAGCCACTGTCAAAGCAGTGACATCTAGTCGGCAAAACTGAACAAATGTGTGTGGTGATGCCCAACTGGCTGCCGCACAAATGTCGTCTACTGACACTCCTCTAAACACGCCCATGATGTTGCCATTCCTCTTGTAGAATGCGCCCGTACCCCTGCTGGCAGAGCTAACTCTTTACTTTTGTATGAAATTGAAATCGCCTCCACGATCCAGTGTGAAAGACGCTGTTTGGACAGCGGTTTCCCACGAACCGGGTTGGCAAAACACACAAAAAGTTGGTCGATGAATGCACTGCTTGCGTCTGCTCGATATACCTGCGTAAAATTCGTACAGGGCATAACGCATGGAGTCTCCTGTCTTCCTGATAGAGTCAATCGAGAGGTTTGACAGAGCTGGCAGCTCAAACGAGAGCGAACTATATGCCCCTGACATGACTTTTGGTGTATACGCTGCGTTCGGACGCAACACCACTCTAGACCCATCCAGTGCAAACTGGATGCATGAGGGATGCACTGACAGCGCATGGAGATCACCAACGCGCTTTGCTGACGCCAGCACCAGCAATAGGGCTGTTTTATAAGACAGCATCTTTAGATTAAATGATTCTAAGGGCTCAAATGGAGGTTCACACATAGCCTCCAAAACCACAGTTAGGTCCCATGATGGAGCCATCGACTTTGTAACGGGCTTCAGCCGCCTCGCTCCTTTAAGGAACCAAACGGCCAGCGGATGCGCACTCGGCGCGGCCTCATTAATACCCTTGTGACAGGCCGACTGGCCACTAAGTAAACTTTTAGTGTGGAATGTGAGCGACCTCCCTCAAACAATTCCTGCAGAAAAGTTAATATTCCTGCAATCGGGCAATGACTTTTGTCCGCACCAATGTTCAAATATGTGCCTTTTTGAAGCGTAAAGCCCCCTTGTTGATGGTGCCCTAGCACTCTGTATCGTGGCCACAACATTAATTGGGAGCCCTGCTGCCACTAGATTCTCCCTCTCAGCAGGTAGGCCCATAGATGCCACAGTTCTGGCTGGGGGTGTAGAATCTGTCCTCCTGGCTGTATCAGGTCTACCGGCGGAAACACGTACAGTAGAGTTTTGGGCCATACATGAGACAGCGCATCCACCCCAGCGGGGCGCTGCTGTTCATTATTGAGAAAAACAGCGGGCAGTGCGTGTTTTCCTTGGACGCAAAAAGATCGACCTCGGCCCTGCCGAACGATCCCAAATCTGCGCCACTATTCTCGGGTGCAAACGACATTCCCTGACCTGTGGTCCTCCCCGGGATAGCTGATCTGCTCCGCATTCAGGCGGCCGGGGATATGCACTGCCCTGAGCGACACTAAGTGTTCGCTGGCCCATATTAGGAGTGTCTGTGTTAGTTGCAGCAGTGGAAGAGAGCGGGTACCCCTTGTCTGTTTATGTACGACATTACTGTCGTGTTGTCCGTTCTGACAAACACAAGTTCGCTGTGCAGATGCTGCAAAAATTGTTTCAGTGCCAGAAGAACTGCCTGCAACTCCAAGTCATTTATATGACGCTCCTTCAGTGTTGATGACCATTCTCCTTTTACAGAACTCCCCCGGCATAGAGCTCCCCATCCATGTAGTGACGCATCTGTCGTCACTACTATACGTAACTCTGCCTAGAGGAAATCCCTCTGTCAAGAGTCCCGGGGATCCCCAGGGAACCAGAGCCCGAATGCACGCTGGCGTTATCGTCACTTGTCTGTTTAAATGCTGTGTGACATTCAGAGCAGTGCTCAGCGCCCATCTCTGGAACGCACGCATAAAGAGGAGACCCAGCCAAACGACTGCTATTATTGAGGCCATCAACCCCAGCAGCCTCAACACTGTATGAAAACGCACTCGCCTTCCCAGTCGAAAAAGACTTAGGCAGCTGTGAAAATTCTCGGCTCTTTGTAGTGACAACATAGCTGTGTTCTTTACCGAATCTATGTCTAAACCGAGATATGAAATCCGCTGACATGGAACCAGGGAGCTCTTCTTGAGATTTATAAAAAACGGTGCCACCGTTCCGGGCTGACAGCGAGGATCCCCGGCATCACCGGGGAAACCTCCACCTCTTTTATTGAGCATTGCTGGATATTGGATATCCCTGCCTTTACCCCCTGGGAAAACACATGGTTCGTTGTGAGTTTGGTGGTTTCAAAACATTTTGATTGTTCTGACAAATCAATACATGAGGCATTGTATGATTGTTTTGTCAAATCAACACAAAGTTTCTTTATTAAAATTGAACTTAAAGGTGAACCCGCTCTTTTGCAGGGTTTCTTTTTCACTGAGAGAAGAAGGCGGCTGCCTCGGGCCGATGATCCTCCCTCATTTGCGAGCTAGGAATTTGGTCGTCCCCTCCATCCTGCGGATAAAAATTTCCCTTTCGCTGAGGGCGGGTCTTTCTTTCCCGACCCCACCTGCTGTTTAGGCTGTGCATGCACTCGCTTAGCCTCCCAAGCGTTGGGTCTCGGAGCTGCTGCTGCAGCCAGCCTCTTAGCTGGTGGCGGTTGAGAAGACGACCTAAACCCTGGCTGAGCAGCCGACTGTGTTGGTCTGCTAAACCTTCTAGGCTCTGAACCCCTGAGAGATTCTGCCTGTTTCTTTGAGTTCTCAAATCGCGCTTGAAACGCGTCAAGACCCTCTCCAAATAGACCCGTCGTGGAGATTGGTGCGCCGAGGAACGCATTCCGGTCTCGTTCAGGCAAGTTCGCCAGAGTCAACCATAGATGGCGCTGAGCCACCACTGTACTGGTCATCGCATAACGATACCAATGCGCAACGTGTTGTACGCAGTATATAATCAGCTGTGGATCTTACCTCCCCCATGAGTTCGTCACACGGTTTTCCCTCTGACACGGCCTTGCTTAGTTCATCCAAACAAATAGCCTGATATGATTGTAGCAAGGACATAGTGCTCAAGGCTCTAGCCGTGCAGGCCTGATCACCATAAATCCTGCTAAGTTGTCTGTACGAGAACCTACACGGTGCCGACGGGAGAGTGGGGATGCCCGCGATACCGCTATTTTGCATTGGAGCCAAGCATGTCGCAAGCGAATGCTCCATTGGAGGAGCTGATATTAACCCTGCTTCTTGTGCTCCTTCGAGGTCGGTGAACTTACTCATTCCCAGCACAGGAAAAAGACAAGATAAGGGTTCGACCATGAAGCTGTAAACTCTGACATACAGTCTGGGTAAAGCGGCAGATGCGTCCTTACCACAGTTTGAACCTGAGATAAATAGAACCCGCCGAAGCGCAAGCTTTTTTGAATCGGGGGAGGGGCAGGCCACTCCACTGACAGCTTTGCTGCCGCCCTTCCATATAGTTCAATGAGGGCTCCTCCATAAACTCACTTCCACCCGTTGACTCGGAGGGTGAGGGGGAAGCCGTGACCTGCTCCAGCTGAAAATGATCATTGAAGAATTCCTCACCCACTTCCAGCAAGACAGAGTCCTCCTCCCGACACTCCAACGGAGCCATCAGGGGAACATTGTTAGCCATCAGGGGAACCGCTCCAGAAGCGGACCGTGTCTGTCCACTGTACCATCGAGCACCCGCTCAACAAATGCTACACGCCACTCGAGTGTCGAATGACGAAGCTGTCGGCAGTGTATACATGCTCCGGGGTGTGATGGCGTTCTAGCAGCACGGTGAAGAGCTGAAGAACAATGGGAATGATGCATACGACTGCATTTATATGCTGTGGGCAGGTGGCCCCGCCCACGTCATCATGCGTCATTTGCCGAATTTCGCCATTTAATTAGCTCCTGAGAAATGCAATAGCTGCTGATAATACAGAAGGAGCTTATGTATACAGTTATAGGCGTTGTATTCCTATAGGTAGACGTGGATCAGCTGATGCGAGCTTGTCTAACGTGACCTGCCAGAACTGACGCTACGCTTACTTTTTGGCAGGTCTGTTATCACTGTGTTTCCTCAAAGAACGGATGGAGATCATGATTTCCGTGTTTGGAACGGTCAGCTTATAAAGTATGCAGGATATCAGATGGAAGATGGCAGTGTGATCGGGGACCCAGCAGGTGTGGAGTTTACACAGGTAATTAAAATAGAAGCTTTGAGGAGGACAAATATATGTCTTCTGCTTTATATGATATATTCTCTTTTTTTTTAATGGCATTTACCAACCATTTGCCTCTGTTAAGAAATAATCACATGATACTGCTGGATATTGTGCACTCTTTTTATAGTTGTGTATGCAGCTTGGATGGAAACCAAAGAATGGTCACTTTGATGTGCTGCCACTAGTCCTGCAGGCGAATGGAGAGGATCCTGAACTTTTTGATATTCCTTCAGAACTGATTCTGGAGGTCCCAATAGAGCACCCAGAGTAAGTATTTGGGTCATTTCAGAGAAAAGGGGGAGACATTTGATTTCTAAATTTGAAGAATTAAAGAATTATAGTTTGAGAAAAGTATCTTCACAGCTTATTCTCTGATTAAACAGTGTGGTCTGCTTTTGTCCAGGTATGAATGGTTCAAAGATCTAAACCTCAAGTGGTATGCACTTCCTGCAGTAGCCAACATGCTAATGGAAATCGGTGGTCTGGAATTCACAGCATGTCCTTTCAACGGCTGGTACATGGGCACAGAGATTGGAGTGAGGGATTTCTGTGACAACCAGCGTTACAACGTTTTGGAGGTAGTTTGTCCTCACTATCTCATGGTGGTAGTTAAGCACATCTTGATAATTTTGATATTTATGTTTAGCTTTTACTGCTTTATGTCCTGTAGCGCGTTGGACAGCTAATGGGCTTAGAGACACGCAAGCTGTCTTCACTGTGGAAAGACCAGGCACTCGTGGCTATTAATGTTGCAGTAATTCATAGTTACCAGGTAAAGTGTCCTTCCACTTTTGTACTGTTGAAATATTGATATGCAGATTGATTCAAGATTATCTCACTGTTATTGTAACTGAAATAATATGTATTAAAAAAAAAGTTAGGAAAGAAGAAAAAGCCATCTATACATTTATTGGACTTTATGTTGCTATATTGCTGTGCAGAAAAATAAGGTCACCATCACGGACCACCATACAGCAAGCGAGTCCTTCATGCAGCACATGGAGACAGAAGTTCGTGTGCGTGGAGGCTGTCCAGCTGATTGGGTGTGGCTGGTCCCACCCATGTCTGGCTCTATCACCCCTGTGTACCATCAGGAGATGCTCAACTACATCCTTTCTCCTTTTTCTATTATCAGGTATCAAACTTTCTGAAACAAAATCAAACATATGGTTAGAAGGGGTGGACAATTGTAGACCCCACTAGAGATGTAACGTATTAACGAGCACAACTGTTTTCATCATTGATAATAAGAAATGTTTCCTGGTTACCAAATCAGCATATTAGAATGATTTCTGAGGATCATGTGACACTTAAGACATTAGACAATCTTACCAATCCCTAACTTTTGAACAGCAGTGTTAATAAAGAAAACTAGCAGTGTGTAAATGTGCTGTTTTTGTGTTTTTTGAAGGCTGATGCATGGCTAACACACAAGTGGAAAGATGAGAAGAAAGGACTTCGGAGATGTAAGGTCAGCTTCAAAGGACTGATAAGGTACTAACAGACCAGCAGCTTCTCCAAACAAAACAAGACTGTACTTCATTAATGCCAACAACCAACGCCATTTACATCAAAATATTTGTGTTCTTTCTTCTTAGAGCAGTGATTTTTTCTCAAATGCTCATCAATACAGTCATGGCCAAAAGAGTGCGCTGCACTGTTCTCTATGCCACTGAAACAGGGAAGTCACTGACCTTTGCCAAAAAACTGAAAACCATGCTCAACCGTGCCTTCGACACCAGGGTAAGAAATGCTGTCTTTGTAAAATGCTTTCAAATGTTGTATTATTAACAGTGCAGTATATGAACAAACAACAAAAATGTGATCCAAAACTAATATTCACTATTGTTTTCTAATACAGCTGGTTTGCATGGAGGACTATGATTTCAGTGAGCTTGAGACAGAGAGCCTTCTGATGGTGGTCACCAGTACTTTTGGCAATGGGGAAAGTCCGGGAAATGGAGTGGTATGGGCATAATTTTGTGAATAAATGTATTAAAATTATAATATATAGAAATATATCATATAAATACTGTATACCATTCAAATGTTTGGGGTCATTAAGATTTTTTTATGTTTCTGAAAGAAGTCTCTTATGGGTGCATTTATTTGATTAAAAAAAAAATTGTGAAATATCAAATTAACTGTTTTCTATTTGTGTATATATTAAAATGTGATATTAAGCAGCTATTACTCTAGAAATCATTATAATAAGTTGATTTGCAGCTGAACAAATTTTTTTTTTTTATTATCAATATTTTTTGTGGAAACTGTGATACATTATTTGATCTGATATTTGATTCAAAAGAACTGCATTTATTTGACTAAGAAATCTTTTGTAACGTTACTTCTTCAGTCACTTTTAATCAATTTAAAGCCTCCTGAATCAAAGTTTTTTTGTGTTTTTTTTACCTGAATTGTCCACATGAATTCAAAATTTGATTTTGAAATTAATATTTTCTTTCCCTCAGAGCTTCAGGAAGCAGCTTTTCAGCTTGCAAAACCTGAAAAACAGTGTCAGGTTTGTAGCCTAGCAATGCTAAGATTTTCACTTTTATCACCTGTCAATATGCTCTTGTAAACAGGAGCCTTGATATCCTCTTCTCAATACAGGTACAGTGTGTTTGGCCTTGGCTCACGTGTGTACCCACAATTCTGTGCTTTTGCCCATGCTGTGGATGACAAGCTTGCTGAGCTGGGGGCGAAACGTCTGACTGCCACAGGGGAGGGAGATGAACTTAATGGGCAGGACGAGGCCTTCTCTGCCTGGGCTTGCACTGCTTTTAAGGTTGGTGAGGTTTCTATAATTCCCTCTGTGCTTGGATGATTCAATGTATAAAATAAATCGTATACTACTAATACAGTAGTGTACAACAAATTAATGACACATCTCTGTTTTTTTAAGGATGCGTGTGAGGAGTTTAACATTAAAAAACAGCTGAAGGGTGTTGAGCAACAGTTGGACTGCTGGGACCCACAGAGATACAGAGTTCAGCATGATGGTTGCGCTCTGGACCGAATTACAGGTACACCTTTGAAAAATAAATAAAAAATAGTTTAATAAAAGTCACTATCTATCTAAACTCAATAATCACCAGGTTTTATATTATTTTGACCCATTATAAGTATTTACATATATGAATCTTCTGTTTTTACAGCACTGTCTGCTCTTCACTCTAAAACTGTGTTTCCTATGACGTTGAAAAGAAAGCAGAAACTGCAGAGCGCTCAGTCAAGGTTTGAATCTACAATTTCATTACTCCCAGCTAACAAAAATATGTTCTAAGAACATTTTGCTAATGTTTTGCAATTATAATGGGAATGTTACTTTTGAATATTTCCTGAACATTCTGAAACTATTAACATTTTTAAAAATGTTAGACGAACATCCAACTAAAATGGATTTTCCCCCCCATCGATAATGTATAATTCACGAGTTCACACTTAACATACAATTTGAGGGGGTAAAATTTTATGCGTATTTGGCGTGCTGAGGAGGGCTCCGAGCTCGGAGTTCGGCCCGAACCCAGAGTACTCCCCCCGTATGCAAGTGTTTAGGACTAGTAGCGTGGAGAAGGGGTGGTGGGGGGATGCTGCAAAACTGTCAATGGATTGAGGTGAGACTGCTGAATGTATATATACCT
>FLSR01004888.1:1395717-1407880 GCA_900092035.1 Leuciscus waleckii | reverse complement strand
GTTGCAAAAAAAAAAAAAAAAAAAAAAAATAAAAAAAAAAAAAACTTTTATTCAGTATAGATCAGAAGTGAAAGTCTTAGATCTAGTATAGATCAGAATAAAAAAAAAAAATTCCCCACATTTATAAATATCATGTTTCCACAAAACTAACAAGCATCATAACTGTTTTCAAAATTGATAATAATAAATGTTTCTTGAGCAGCAAATCAGCATATTATAATGATTTCTGAAGGATCATGTGACACTGAAGACTGGAGTAATGATGCTGAAAATGCAGCTCTGTCATCACGGCAAATAAATTACCTTTCAACCATATATTAAAAGAGAAAACAATCATTTTAAATTGTAATATCATTATACATTATACAATTTTTACTGTATTTTTGATTGAATAAATACAGCCTTGGTGAGCGTGAGATTTCTTACTGACCCCAAACTTTTAAACAGTACTGTTGTATATTGTAGGTATTTAAGTTCAAATAAAACTGTCTGTAGTTATTTGTATTTTAAATCCTCAAAGTTTTAATCCTAAATGAATTGCCTTATTTAATTGACACATTTTTAGGTCTGCAAATGACTCCTATGACACTGCTATTTGGATGTCGTGATTCACAAACAGACCATCTGTATAAAGTAGAAACTCTGAAGTTGAGACTTGATGGCATTCTGGGCAAGATCAATACAGCTTATTCTCGCCAACCTGGTAAACCAAAGGTACATCTCTAAAGTTCTGTTCATCCTGTACTATAGGCTACTCAAAATAATTAAGGTTCTCTCAGTCTGTTCTCGCTGTTAATCAGATGCGCTTACACTGGTATCAGTTTGTGTCTTCTGTCTGTAACCAAGCTTGTGCTGTTTGGAACAGATGTATGTGCAGGATGTCTTGAAGGAGCAGCTATCTGAAAAGGCCTTGGAGGTTCTACCAACAACGCAGGTCATCTGTATGTCTGTGGTGGCATGAACATGGCCCGTGATGTTGCTAGCACTTTGCAAGATATCTTGGCGAATAAAACAGGCATGACCATCACAGGAGCTGGAGAATTTCTAGAGAGGTTGAAGGTGTGATTCACTGTTTCAATCCTCATGTCCTTGTATGAACTGCTTTTGACCAGTGAACTCACGCCATCATGATCTTTTTGTTGGCAGGTGGAGAAGAGATACCATGAAGACATTTTTGGAGCCTAATGGCAGAGAACTGCTGCATCGTATAAAGTTAATTCACAGTTTTACCACAAGCTGGGAACCTGGGAACCAAATTTAACTAATACGATTTTAATGTTTTTCCACCACTTATGTTCTTTAACAGTTTTAAACTGATATAAATATAGTTTTTTCTTTATTTACATCAAACGGGATTGTTGAATCATGTATCCTTTTAGTAGGTGGGCTGCGATGCGATTTAAAATGCTCTATTTTAAGAGGAAAATCGATGGCTTTAGTTTATTGAGCGCATTTCTTTTGTTTTTATTTTATTTCTGAATGACTTCTGATTTGTTCTATGTCTTCTATGTACTGTGTGACTTTTTCTTCAAATGAATTGTTCTAAGCCACAATTAGTCACCAGCATTTGATAATTTATACTCTTTTGTATTAATGATCTTTTCTAAATAATTTATGGTTAAATGGAATGTTTCTTCATCTCTGCTAAAATGTGTATGTATAATGTCTTAAACTCTCAGTTAAACTCTCAGTTAAACTCTCAATGAAACTAATAAATTAAAACATTATATAAATAATAAACACATTTAATAACATCTAAATAAGTAATCAAACGTGAAATGTCTTTTATTTATTTAAATTCTTTTAAGACACACAGTGTGTTCCAAAGGCACACCAATAGCAACAGTAACCAAGCAAAACAAAACAAATGGTTATGAACATTCTATATACTGTTGTGACATCATAATGAGTGGAATTAGTAAGGAGATTCAACTGAAATGGACCGGATGAGGTAGAAGCAGACAAGCAGAAAGAGAGAAGAATGATACTGAACGAGATTGAAAAGAAAACATAGAGAACCAGTGTAGGAGCCAAAATGTGTTTGGGTTATGTGTTGTTCTCATTTTGACCATTGAGTGGAGCTGTGATATCAATGTATAAAAGTAGCCTTCCTTATGTTGTAGTTTGTGTGTTGCCCCGGAAAGGCAAAAAGGTTTTGACCGCAATAGCTGCAGTAAATGTATGTAAACAACATATCCAATTCTGGACATTGTGCAAGGTGCTGTTGTGGAGTCAATAAACTGTGTATGATGATCCAATTGAAGAATGGTCTTCTCGTTTTTATTGGAGGAGATGAACAACGTAATACCAAAGCAAGAAAGTGAGTCAACCTAATCACTCCGGGAGCAAAAACAACTCGGTAGCTTAAAATATCAGATTTAGCTCCTACAACCAGTATACTTTGAAAATGATTCCTGTCTGGTAAAACTTTGCAAGAGAAACTTATTCAATGAAAAAAACAAATGGAGACCAAAAAAGAAACCAAGACAATGGTGAGAATGGGTTGAAAAAAAAGAAAGAAAAAAAAAGTGAACACCTTGGTGGAGAAAGTGGATGTGGCAGCAGAAAGAGAGGAGGAACAGAACAAAAAAACGGAGGTTCTGTCAGGACTCAGGAGGACCACTATTGTCAAATACGATTGACAATTAGCAGACAGTTAGGATTGGTGGTATGGTTCTGTTCTGGGCAAGAACTCCCTGTGCATCCATGCAGCCTATGGATAAGAGCAGGGAGAGCAGCGATAACCCCCCTTAGGGTAAACAGAACAGAACCAACATGAATATATTGCAGATATCATTAATTCAAGATTTTAAAGTAAAACATAATTCGAGAATTTATTCTGATTCAAGGGGAATCAGAATGCCAAATACTGACTGGACAAGAGGAGGAGCTGGGGATGGAAGAGGGTTATTAGCTCCTGAGAAACGCAATAGCTGCTGATTATACTGAAGGAGCTTATATGTATACAGTGATAGGCATTGTATTCCTATAGGTAGACGTGTATCAGCTGAGAGTCAGCAGATGCGAGCTTGACTAACGTGACCTGCCAGAACTGATGCTACACTTAATTTCTGTCAGGACCACTATTGTCAAATACGATTGACAATTAGCATACAGTTAGGATTGGCGGTATGGTTCTGTTCTGGGCAAGAACTCCCTGCGCATCCATGCAGCCTAGCATGGATAAGAGCAGGGACAGCAGCAATAACCCCTCAAAACAAAACCATTTGCCAATATCCCCCAAAGACAAACTGACAGCGAAAATCTGGATGCTGTTTTTTTTTTTTAAACACACTACCCCCAACACGACTGATGCTGATAGAATGGTTAATACATTCCTGATGTTAGTGGCATATGTTGAGTACTATACAATCTTATGGGTGAAGCATCACCCCAAGCTGGAGCAAGCAAGGACACATTGCAACAAGCGTGTTGCTGTAGTCAAGTCACCTTTATTTATATAGCGCTTTTTACAATACAGATTGTTTCAAAGCAGCTTCACAGTGATAACATGAAAATAATACAACAAAGTTTGTTTCTAGAAGAAAATTGCGTCATCGTCCACCTTAAGAAAGTCAGATCAATAATATCGTTGAATATTAAATGTCCCCAACTTAGCAAGCCAAAAGCCAAGGCAACAGTGGCAAGGAACCAAAACTCCATCAGGTGACAGAATGAAGAAAAAAAAAACCTTGGGAGAAACCAGGCTCAGTCGGGGGCCAGTTCTCCTCTGGCAGGGAGAAACCAGGCTCAGTCGGGGCCAGTTCTCCTCTTGCCAACGTGCGAACAGTGTATGATTATGATTCAGGCAGCATTACAGGTCAGAAGTCAGATTGGATCAGAACATTCAGAATTTTTATCCAGTTCCATCTGGTTGGAAGTCAGAGTCATCACGTCGTTATGGAGACGAGTTTGTTGAGGATCAGTGCCGATGGCTGTCGTGTCGATGAGGCCTTCACAGGGCTGATGAGGCTGGCACCTCAGGGATGGGTCATGGATGCTTATTTGAATAATAGAGATTTATAATGTTCTATAGAATGCTAGGTAAAAGAGATGCGTTTTTAGTCTAGATTTAAACTGACAGAGTGTGTCTGCTTCCAGGACAATGTTAGGAAGACTGTTCCAAAGTTTAGGTGCTAAATAGGAGATGGATCTACCGCCTGCCGTTGATTTTGATATTCTAGGTATTATCAACTGGCCAGAATTTTGAGATCGCAGTAACGTGAAGGACTATAATGTGTTAAGAGCTTGCTCAAGTACTGGGGAGCTAAAGCATTAAGTGCTTTGTAAGTAGTTAGGCAATATTTAAAAATGTATACAATGCTTAATAGGGAGCCAATGCAGTGTTGACAGAACGGGGCAAATACGGTCACACTTTCTGGTTCTAGTGAGAACTCTAGCTGCTGCGTTTTGGACCAACTGGATTTTGTTTATTAGGTCTGATAACCTGACTCAGAGGTATGAGCGCGGCGCGCGCGCTCTCGGTGCTTGGATACGGCGGCTCACTGACAGCGAAGGCTGGTTGTTTTACACACGATGTCCCGGTTTTCTTGGACGGGGAACATTTCGTGGGAAAACTGGGACGCGCGAGCAGCGCCGGGGGTAAAATGTTTGTCAGTGAGTGTGAGCGCTCGTGAGCGGGCACAGGACTTACATTTATAACATGACCGGTAAGAGGTAATTTTGGCCGTGTGACAGAGCGGGCAGTGAGTAGGTGTGGGCACGGGCTCGTGGACACATCCTCTACTTTTAGTACTCGAGCGGCATTTGCCAGCTATATGAGAGTGGGCTCTGTGAGAGACACGGGGGTTATCATGCTTGTGTGTAGCGGTGAACACATTTTCTACACTTAAAATGCCAGCGGCTTGAGCCGGATAACCAGATATTACACTCTTTTGGGTAGCCGTGAAAACGGCATTTGTGTGCAGGCGAGGGGGTAATTTTACCGGCTCATTGGCTGCCAAATACACTTCTGCAGTAGCCTTGCTTAAGGGGACTGACAAAGCGGGGTGTTTTGACGGTGGTCCGGCCGCAGCGGGACTTAACCGCCTCTTCCCCCTGCAGCAGCTAGCAGGACTTCGCGTGCTCGGGCTTCAGCGCGATCTTGGGACGGGGTCCCCGCGGGGGAGGGGGTCTGTGACGGCTGGCTGAGAGCGATCTAGGGCGGTCGCCCTGTCGTCGCTGCGAAGACGGAGGCTGTGCTGGACGCTGGTTAGAGCTTCGCGCAGGAGGCTGATCTCGAAGCGGCCTGCAGCAGAGCTAGAGCATCGAGGCAGAAAAAGGTTCACTGCCTGCGTGGTCTTTTGCAACTCCGAGAAGCGGTCAACGATCCCGTTTACCGCGGGGCCGAAGAGGCCGGTGGGGGAGAGCGGCGCATTGAGAAAAGTGGCGCGCTCAGATTCCCTCATGTCGGTGAGCGTCAACCAGAGGTGCCTCTTTGTGACGGTGAGCGACGACATGCACCTTCCAATCGCCTGGGCCGCAGACTTAGTAGCGCGGAGGGAGAGATCCGTCGCGCTTCTTAAATCTCATGTGGTGTTCAAAACCCTATAACACCTGTGGTGGTCCCAGTCAAAAATTACCGGCCCATAAAAAAAAAGTATAAATCACTCATTATACCATATTTTCACCCAATCTTGGATTCAATCTTTTTGTCAACTTGTTCTCTTTCAATTAGGACTGGTTTTAGATTTCTGTTTGCATCTGATTAATCGTGGGCCTCATTTCTCTGAGAGTAGGCATCTCATTTTTTGAGTAAAAAACAAATAATTTATGAATAAATTTGGAAATATGAAAAAAAAATATATGAAAAAAATGCCTACTGTTGGGCACACTAGTCTACTCTAATGTTTCACCAGGAATTTTGTTTTGAAAAACTTTTATTTTGTACAAAATGGCACAGAATTACACTTGCGGTGTTCCACTGGGCCATTGAGGGCCATTGTTTCAATGGGCCATTGAAAGTGAATGGGAGAGACTGAAACATTTTCAGGAGCATGTTCATTGTTTATGTACACATATGAGCATGTGATGGATTATGGTGAGTCTGGGCTCTTTTTAATCTTAACAATCTCGTGAAATAATGATGTGCCATTTTCCACAATTTATGCATGCTTCATTGAGTTACGAGTTAAAACGCGACATAAGTGCTAGGCTACATCTATATTCAAGGCTCTGTGAGAGCCTGTGGGGGTTCGTGAGTTACAACTCCATTAGGAATATCTTTAGATCTGAGTGATGGATTATGCTGAGTTTGGGCTATTTTAATTGTTATAGTCTACTGAAAATAATGATGTACATTTTTCTACGATATGTGCATGTTTCATGAAGTTATGAGCAAAAACCAAACGTGAGAGCTTCATGAGTATATACTTGGCTAGGTGCGTCTGTGGTATTTGTTTGTGTTAGAACGCCATGAGGAATATCTTTAGATCTTATTGATGGAATATATTGAGTTTGGGCTCTTTTTAATCGTGAGCTCCTGTTGTAAATAACGATGTGTCATTTTTCATGATCGATGTATGTTTCATGAAGTTACGAGTAAAAAGGCCAAGTCTAAGCTACCTTGCTTGGCTATGTGAGTCTGTGTGTCTGTAGTATTTTTTGTGTTAGAACTCCATGAGGAATATCTTTAGTTCTGAGTGATGGATTATGTTGAGTTTGGACTCATTTTAATTGTAAGCATCTGCTGTAAATAATGATGTGTCATTTTCCACAATCGGAGCATGTTTCATGAAGTCACGAGCGGAAATGTCTCTAAAATTCCATCATCCATGTATGGTTTACAGATGGGTCTCTTGAAGGGCTTCTTTTACAAAAATGTTGCTCAAGTTTGGTAAAAAGCCTGAAACAATTATGCTTGCTGTATTCTACTAATTGAGACCTTTCAAATGACATATGACACAGGACTATCTGAGCTGTATGATGTATTTGACATATTGCTGAATGTAGTACAAAAAAGTAGTTTATAAATTATGAATTTGTTTTTTTTTCTATTTATCGGCAAATAACTCAGCACTACTTAGCAGTTTATCAAATTGGCTACATTCATTGTAAATTTCAGATTCTAAGCTTTCAAATGACACCTATTTTAAGTTGTCAAGGTAATAGTTTTGAAAAATATTATGATTATTTATTTCGCAGCTAGGTGGCGCCTGCAGGGGAACACTCTGTTTTAGAGTGATAACTCAGCTCTCGTTAGGAGTTGATCAAAGTGATTAGATGCATTAAAAAGCTGAGATTCTAAGCTTTAAAATGATACCTATTTTGCATTGGTTTCTCCCATTACTTTCAATGGCCCATTGAAACAATGGCCCACAATGGCCCTCAATGGCCCAGTGGAACACCACAAGTGTAACTCTGTGCCATATTGTACAAAATAAAAGTTTTTCAAAACAAAATTCCTGGTGAAACATTAGAGTAGACTAGTGTGATCAACAGTAGCCATTTTTTTCATATTTTTTTTTCATATTTCCAAATTTATTCATAAATTATTTGTTTTTTACTCAAAAAATTAGATGCCTACTCTCAGATAAATGAGGCCCACGATTAATCAGATGCAAACAGAAATATAAAACCAGTTCTAATTGAAAGAGAACAAGTTGACAAAAAGATTGAATCCAAGATTGGGTGAAAATATGGTATAATGAGTGATTTATAAGCTATTTTTTATAGGCCGGTCATTTTTGACCGGGAACACCACAAGTGTAACAAGGTAACAAAACCCCCACAAAAAAAATAAGAAAATTTTCCAAAAAAAAACGGGAACAGCACAAGTGTGACAAGGTGACCAAAAAAACATTTTAGATCTAGTTATACCGTTTGGGAACAAAGTCACTAAGTTTCAGTCCAAAGCGATAACATTAACTAGTATTTTCGGGAAAAAAAAAATCTTCTCCGGGTCAAATTGACCCGAACATCACATGAGGGTTAAATCTGTGATGGCGGTCAGGTACAGGCCCTTTTCGTCTATCTCGCGGAGGAGATCGGCCTGGAGGATCTGCAGGACTGCCATTGAGTGTAGTGCGGACGCAGCCTGCCCGGCGGCAGAGAAAGCGCGGCCGACAAGAGCTGACGTCGTTCTACAAGCCTTAGACGGGAGGGCAGCCTTTGAACACCATCCCGCAGAGGGCGGACAAAGGTGCGCTGCTACCGCTTCCTCACTGGGGGGATAGTGTTGTTCCCCTTCTCGGCGGCGCCGTCAACCTGTGAGAGCGCCGAGGAAACGTGAGAGTGGAGTCTCGCGGAGAATGGTGCATTTAACGATTTAGAGAGCTCCGCGTGGAGCTCCGGCAGGAAGAGTGCAGACCTGGATGCGGGCGCTTGGCGGCGGCGGTGAAGAAAACAGCCTCGAGTCTGTTAGGCGTGGGCTCCTTAGGCGGTGACCACTCGAGACCGAGCTGTTCCACGGCCTTGGAAAGGAGGCGCATAAGTTCCGCATCCGGCTGGATTCCTGGACAGAGGAGGCAGAATGGTGCGAACCGGACCATTCCTCACTGTCTGAGGCCAGGATAGAGCAGCTGTCACCAGCGGCATCTCCTTCCGCTTCGTCCCCTGAGGCGGCGGCAGTGAGGACCGAAGCCGGCAGCTGCGCGTCCGGGAGGGGAGGGCGGAGAAGGAGAGAGAGAGGCTCGTGGGCAGGGTTCCGGCGAGCTCTTGACTGCCGCTACACACTCCGGTGGTCTCTGGGAGCGGCGCTTCTTTCTGCGCGGTCCAGCAGTGACGGGCGGAGTGACAGCTTCACCGTCAGACACTTCAAGTCGAGCCCGCAGGGTCGACATTGAAAGTTCTTCTCAGTGGACGCAGCCTCCCGAAGAGAGAGCGAGAGCTGCGTGATCTCGACCCAGGCAGAGAGCGCAGATCACATGGCGGTCTCCAGCGCTGAGCGGGGCTCGGCACGAGCCACAGGAACTGCGAAGCATTTTGACAAAAACGCTTGCGCTCTTTTAGACAAGGAGTGTGTGTCGCGGCGGCGAACACACACAGCAGTGAAAGGATATTGTCGCCGGATAGCGTGGCAGGCACGGATGGCTGAAGGCGGCGAAGACGACAAGCTTTCCTCTGCTTGCTAGTCGCTTGTTTCCACGGCGGCGGCTTCTTCTCAGGATTCAGGATGCGTAGAGCTTCACTGAAAAGAATGAAAATCAGGGAAGCAGCATCCGAGCCCGTCCTTATATACACTAAGCCACGCCCATTCTGGCGGGCTCTGACGTGTAAGGGCACGCGCGCCCTCAATTGGGCGTGACGTCACGCGGGGCTCAGTGGGTGGCTGCTGCAGTTGCCGCGCGGCAGCCAATGACCGCGCTAGACAGCCGCTCTAGGTCTGCTAGCTGCTCTACTGCGTTGACAATAAATACAAAAATTAAGGATAATTTCTGGCTTCATATCTCAAGAAAAGAGAACTTAAGCAACTTACGCAATACGAGAGAACCTCTCGTAAGAGAACTAATTCCATGCTTCCTAATGATATCTCCCAAGGGTAGCATGTACAGGGTGAACAGCAACGGTCCTAGTACTGAGCCTTGTGGTACTGAACTTTTGATCGATATGACATCTCTTAATTTACTGCAACAAACTGATAACGGTCAGATAAGTATGATTTGAACCATGCTAGTGCAATTCCACTAATGCCAAAATAATTTCTATTCAAAAGAATGTTGTGGTCATGTGGATGATAAGAGCAAATAATTTGCAAATCTAATGAGAGCAGTCTCATTACTATGATATGGTCTAAATCCTGACTGGAAATCCTTGCAGATACCATTTCTTTCTAAAAAAGGAACATAGTTGTGAGAATACTGCCTTTTCTATTAATTTTGACAGAAAAGGTAGATTCGAGATCGGCCTCTAATTGACTAATTCTGTAGGTTCAAGTTGCGTTTTTTTAATAAGAGGTTTAATAATAGCCAGCTTAAAAGTTTTCGGTAAATATCCTAGTGACAAAGATGAATAAATGATATTAAGAAGAGAATCTATGACCTCTGGAAGCATCTCTTTCAATAGCTTAGTCGGTATAGGGTCTAACATACATGTTGTTGATTTAGATGATTTAACGAGTTTAGACAATTCTTCCTCTCCTATAGCAATGAATGAATAAAATGTTTCCTCAGGGAGACTACAATGCACTGTCTGATGCGATACTGTAGTAGACGGTTGCATAATTATAATTTTCTCTATAATATTATCAATCTTGTAAGTATAGAGTTCATAAAGTAATTACTGCTGTGCTGTTTGGAAACGTCCGGTGTTGAAGCTTTATTTTTCGTTAATTTAGCCACTGTTTCAAATAAATACCTAGGGTTGTGTTTGTTTTCTTCTAAAAGTGTTGAAAAGTAAGCAGATCTAGCAGTTTTTAAGGCCTTTCTGTACGCAATCATGCTCTCTCTCTCCACAAATGCGAAAAACTTCAAATTTTGTTTTCTTTCAGCTACGCTCCATTTTTCTGGCTGCTCTCTTAAGGGCCTGAGTGTGCTCGTTGTGCTCGTTGTCCCACGGTGTTGGACTATTTCCTTTAATCTTCTTTAAGCGCAATGGAGCAACTGTGTCTAAAGTGCTGGAAAAGAGAGAGTCAATAATTTCTGTTCTCTAAGTTCAGCATTGAGTTCTTCTAAGCTATCTGGGATGCAGACGAGATAAAACTGATCAGGAAGATTATTTATAAAACAATTTTTAGTGGCAGAAGTGATAGTTTTACCATATTTATAACACATAGTCGGCTTTGCAACCTTGGCTAAAATAAGTATACATGAGATTAAATAATGATCAGAGATGTCATCACTCTGCTGCAGAATTTCAACGGCATCAACATTGATTTCATAGACTTCTGAGTTATACTGAAGATATTGCTATAAATTAAAGCAATACCTCTCCCTTTTCCTTTTAAACGAGCCTCGTGTTTATAGCAGTAATCTTGCGGTGTGGACTAATTTAAAGTAATGTAATTGTCTGGTTTAGTTTCTGTCAAATAAAGCACATCTAGGTTAAGGTCTGTAAGATCTGTGCTTTTGAAGAAAGGGATCGAATATTCAGCAACCCGAGCTTTATCATTTGTTCATCTGCATTATATTTGTTTTTTATTTGTTGAACATCAATAAAAAATTTACCCTTAAATGGGTTTGGGAGTTTTTTGTTTAATAGGGAGTTTGATAATTTTTTTGTAGTTTAACAAATAGGCCTACATGACAAAAATTGAATTAGTTACCTTTACCTAATGTTACCTTTTGGGAATAGGTGATATATTACAACAGAGAGAAAGCAAGAGAGATAGATCATCATGTAAAGGAGATTCATTGTGAGAAGAGAAGGAAGTTCAATGGCAAAGACAAAACATAACTCAAGAGAAAATATAGAGCAGACACCAATAATTAAGTACATTTCTTTACGATCCACAATTTTGGAAGATCTTAAAACTGTAATCAGAGACTATTGTTCTCACCTCACACCCTGTGCTCACAATCTTTATTCAGTTTTCAGTTGCCTGGTTATAGTTAATCGATTCAGCTTGGCAAGAACTGGCAGATGTCTTGCACTATTTGGACTTTGTTTTCAGTTGACAATGTTTCCCTAAGTTGTGTTTATTGTCATGGTTTCTCATTTGGTTTGTCATTCAGTTGGGCCGGTTGCATAAACATAGCCATTATGTTAAGACAGTGTAAGTTCTAGTATGACCCACTAGCAGTTAGTCAGGGGCAGTAAGTCTAAGTTTTCGGTATCAAATTAGGCTAACCTGTTTTTATGTAACTGATAAAAAAAAAGATGAAAAAAAGCTATGAACAGTCTTAAAGAAAAAAATGTAATGTCTACGTAACTTGTAAGACTTGTCTTGGAGCTTTATGCAACCGGCCCCAGGCAGAGGTGATTAATTATCCTTGCTTGTCTGTGTATTTAAGTTCCTTTGTTTCTGTTCATTGTTGTCATATCTCGTCTATTGTATGGTTGTGTTAGTTTGCCATTCTCCTTGTATGGATTTACCTGTTGATTTATTAAAAGACTGTGTAGCCAATTCAATAGGGGGCGCTGCTGAGGGTATCCAATAGAGCAGTGGTTCTCAAAGTGTGGTACGGTACGCAGAGGCATAGACATGTATAGAAAGGCTAGATAGCTTACCGGCGCTGAGAGCCAATGGGACCCGACGACGTCACACGGCGGCCATCTTAGGACAGGA
>FLSR01004888.1:1384551-1395366 GCA_900092035.1 Leuciscus waleckii | reverse complement strand
ATACACACTGATGTCTATGGAAGCGGAAATAATAATAATTTCCATTATAATTAGAAGACACGTTTTATTCATATCAGATTGTGTAAGAAACAAATTGTGTAAGTAACTTTAAAGTTAACTCTATTCTTCTCCCAGTTCACCGGCCACTTACTTTCATGTATTTCGGGAGAAGTGGATGAATTCACATGCTGTAAATCCAACAGATCCGATTCTCTGAACAGTGGCACAAACTAACATGACGGCGCATATAGCTCAACTAACGTGATCGTTATAAAGGGTTTTAAACAACATAACACTTCCACTTGCATATATTTGACAATCGGAATATCAAATATTTCATGCCATAGCTAACAAATTTGTGAATATTTAGAATAAAAAAATTAAATAAAAGCAGATCATTAGTCATTCAGCGCTATTGTGGCTGCGGTGTGTCACGTGACAAGCAATGACGCGTCACCATGGAAACAATAAAGTGATCAGTTCTAAATAATGATCGCCTTGAAAAACTCACAGGGGTCAGCCAGAATATTTTAAATGTAGGCTACGTTTAAAAAGGTTAAATATGAATACCCAGCCTATGTTACTTTTTTTTTTAAACATAATATTTTAAGTACAGTAGGCTACAGTTTTTATTTCACTTTTAGGTGCAATACATTTGAATTGAATCATTATTTAAGTTTTTATTACCTGTATGTAAGCAGCACAGTGCAGTGTTAATGTTCAAACTGTGTTTTTACAATGTTTAAATTGGCTGACAATAATAAATATTCTTATCAGAAATTAAGATGCCTTATTTTGGAGCTGTGCATAACTGTAGCTGAATAGTTAGGCCTACTACGCTACTGTATTTTCATATTGGTCATTATGGGGCTACTTGGAGAGCCTTGGAGAGGTGGTACTTGGTGTAAAAAGTTTGCAATAGAGGGTGTAATTTCCCTTTAAAGGACAAGTTCGGTATTTTACACTTAAAGCCCTGTTTACAGATCGTTTCTGATGAAAAAGAACGGACACATGCTGCTGTCCCGAGAATTTTAGGTTTCTTTCGCTCAGATGTACTTTTTTTACATGGTTTATTTTGTGACCTATATAGCTAGCCCATTATCTACAGCTTTGAGTGTTGTAACTAAGGGGGGAAGATATTCGCTCTGATTTTTACTGATTGGTGTGGAAAGAGATTTTTTGTGTGTGTATTATTGCATTTAGTGTGGTGTGTAGGAAATTTGTATTTCTTTTGGGGTTTATTGTATTTATTCATTTGTTGTGTGCATTTTCTTTTGAAGGTTTATGTTACCCTACATAGTTATACTTGTACTGCCATATCTTTCATGAGTAAGTTTGGCCAGCTTTTGAGTGAAATCAAATGAGACCAGAATCCATGTATTTAACAAAGGTGATGCTAATTTTACCTTAAGTGTATTAATTTTTGGATGGCCGAGCGGGAAATCCTCTAGTGACCCTCTTACCCAAACACAATTGTAGTGGCGTAGTCAAGAGCAGTTAAAAAGCACCCCAATTGCCCCATCACAACTGCCTACTACCTTCATTTTCTTGTGTTTACATAACTCAATCCATGACAGCAGAACAGCCTTGAATGCTGAAACCCTAAAATAAAAATGATACATACTTTTGTGTAGCATACAACATGTTGACACATGATGAAAGAATGCCTTTGAAAAGCACAACCAAAGTTTTGATTCCATTAACAGTCAGAGCATTAATTTTCTCTTTTATCTAGAAGGCTAAACGGAAAACATGTTTTGGTTTATGATTTCCTTATGAGAAATAAGGCCATTGAATTTAGAGCATTAACAAGTTCTACTGCTTTGCCTTCAACTGTTTAGGCTTCAGTTTGCATTAAGAGGTGATATGTGACCCTTTTTTAATCTTTTTATTTCTTTATTTTTATGCATGTATGCCTATTTATGCTTTATTTCAACCTTTGTTAAATATAGCCTAAAGTTACCACATAAGGGGCTTTCGCACCAGGTAGTTCTAGGAACTAGCCACCAGGGTGGTTCCCCTAGGAACGTTTTCCTGGTTGAAGTTACTTTGAAGTTACGTAAGCTGCGGTTGTTGTTGTGACCTTTATTTTGATGGCGCTGAGAACACCAGATCCTGAGCGCACAGTGCTCGCATTTTCCGTGTTCATAGTTTACGATCTGTCTAACAGTCCTGTCTAATACGTTATTAGATATAACTGTTATACATAGAAAGTAGACAGTAATGAAAAGTTATTAGCGTATGCCTGTGGTTGATGTCTAGTGTCACTAGCTGAGCAGAAATACATAATCATGTTTTGTTTGGTCCCCTCAAAGTTGTGTTGGATTTTCTCCTCAGCGTAAAGGTTAAATTGGCCCATCTATCACTGTTTTCCATGTTCGTAGAATTAGTTTCTGGAGTAAATATAGGCTATAATATGTGTTTACATAGCTTTTTTTAAAATGGCGGGTGCTGGTCTTTCGCGTGTCGACCAATCAGCATAACCTAACGTCACGGATAGTTCCTATAGTGCTGGTCAGAGTGGTAGAGAAAACACCCTTCTCTGAAGTAGGAGCTATATATAATATATTCAGGGTTTGAAATACCTTTTTTCACTCCCTGGCCAATTTGGCTTCAAAACGTTTAAGTTAACTTACCGGCCATTCAGAACTTCCAGCCCAAAAAAGAAAGAATACACACACCCCACACACACACACATAGCCTACATATACATAAAAACTGTGACACAGCTAATCTGGTTCTTTTCTTCGTTGTTGTTGTTTTTTTGGCTTGTATAATTTTTTTATATTATAAAATTTGGATTTCATTCATTTCTTATTCAAACAAAATCCTGTCATCCAGCCATCTCCTCCCTTCCTCTTTCTTCCTCATCCTTTTCACCAAAAGTATATTTTAGGTGGACAGATCAATACAGTAGGCTACAAAGAACATAAAAAAAATTTAGGATGTTGGAAAAGAACAATGTCTTTTCTGTTAACCAATGCTTTTTAATCTTCGGGCATGTTTAGCCTAAGCCAGATATGTGCAGATTTTGCGCAATACGCTGTATTTATATAATGATGACTCACGAGTTGAGTATTTGCACTAAATCTGTGCATATTTGGCTTACACAAACTTCCCCATAAAAGTGAGTAGGCCTAAAAATAATAAGTAACACGCCAAATTGGCTAGTGATTTGACAGCGTTACCCGCCACAAATAAATAAATAAAATACATATAATTTTAACGAATTAAATGTTTATTAAATTACATTTACGTTTTTAGTGTAATCTTAAATGTATTTTTTTGCGCCCTGCAGTAACTACTTTGCAGCTAATAGAGATATTCACGATTTTTTCTGCAGTAAAGCACATTTCACAAACAATGCACTCCTACCTTTACTAGCGATATAACACCAAATATAGAACATTTATTCACAAGACCTACGCACTAATGATCCACAAGAAACTGATTATTGTAAGCTGTAACTGACTGTCACAAAACTTTGAACTGTGGGCAGTGACATCAGCGAGATGCGTCCAGATGCGGAAATTGAATACCCGGATAATAATAATTTAAAATAATATTAATAATAATTAAAAAATGTATTTGAAAATATTATAATGTTGTGTAGTCTATCATAGTATACACAGGCGGTTTTAATCACTGAGAGACTTATTTGTGAGGGAATAATTAGCCTACATACGAATTTTTCTGGAGTTGTACATGATGTAGGCTACAGTTTAGTCTGCCATGCATTATTTTGAACGGTGACAGCTATGATGAGAGTGGCTTGATGCAGATAAGTAAACAAATGCTGTTTGCTGTGTCATTAGAAAAAAATGTTTTGGCCCATAAGAAACGTTTAATTAATTATGTCATGTAGGCCTCCAAACTGCTTCACAGGTAAAATTAAATGAATTGCTTACTACAACATTGAAATAAAAATGTAAAGCCTGTACAAATACTAGAAAACGTAAAATAATGGAAATAATTGGGAATCATGTAGCAAACAGTAGGCTACATATTTTATTTGTCCTTAATTGGCCGCTTGGCTGTTTTCTTATAACATTTTAATATGATGTCATATGTTGCTGTCTTGCAGCCAATCGCTGCTTTGTTGATCATAATGTCAAGCATCAATACCTGACCTTTCCAGTAAACACAAGAACGCCAAGTAATCTTGGACAACTTAATCCAGATATTTTATCCAGATAATCAAATCCAGAAATTCTTCAAATCCTTGCCATTAATGCTTGGATAACACGTCTTCTCTCTTTTGATTAAAAATAATGGTAGGTGGCTGTGATATCCTACGTGAGTAAACCAACATACGTCGGCATGATTTTTGGAATGACATCGCGAGAGGGAAACATTACGTTTTAGGCACATACATAGGCTACTCTATAACATTGGTTAATGGAAACGCCGTCATTTTGCAATATTTTTTATCGACATTTAAAAAGTATCGCAAAGTTTTGTGCAAATATGTAATGGAAACGCGGCTTTACAAATGAAAACAATGAAATGACCACTTCAACATTTATATATATAGGCTATATATATAAAAAAAGTAAAAGAGACATTTATTATCTAAACTCTTTGATTTTACTGTAAGAACTTCATTGTTCAAATTATGTGTAGATCATGACACCAGGAATTTATTTTTGTAAAAAGAGAGAAAATATTATATGTTGTTTTTCAGAAGCCTCGATGTGCAAAAACAGGTTATTTCCCTGGGTGAAAGTATAGTGTGACGTGTACAGTTGATGAAAAACACTATACCATAGCAATGGTTCAGCAATAAGGAAGTAGGATATCACTCATGAGATATTTTGTTATGATTCAGGATTATTATTAGAAGCAAAAGCATCATGTACATCAATTATATCCATTTTATTTTATAAAATGTTTCCTGTAAAATAGTTTCTATGCAGAATTAATGATAGTACAGTTTCTGTCTCTTTGCCATTGTGATTCATATCTGATACAGTTAACCACAAAAAAAC
Source organism: Leuciscus waleckii (assembly GCA_900092035.1). NCBI lineage: Eukaryota > Metazoa > Chordata > Actinopteri > Cypriniformes > Leuciscidae > Leuciscus > Leuciscus waleckii. The sequence goes on along the minus strand of FLSR01004888.1, from coordinate 1,390,378 downwards.
AACAACAAAAAAAAACACTGTTGGATTCACATTAAAAAAACATATGTACATCGGTTGCACACAATAAAGTTAGGTTTACGCAACATGATTTATACATGTTAAAGCTACATAATTTATGTTTGTTAAATAAACTAAGCTTACTTTAATCAATAAATGTATTTTTTACATCCACTAGTTTTAAGTACATTAACAACATTACTGTACAGTTTAAAAAGCAGTAAGACAAGCAAACACATTTCTTGAATCAAATCGCTTATTCTTTTTTACGTTACAATCAATTTTTTACGCAGTAAGTGCTATAGAAGTAAGCTTTCTGTGTGTGGATTTGTGAAGTTAAAAACAGCTTACAATTCCATGAATGAATTACCATGAATGAACAATGACAACATATCTTAGACCATTCAGATCCAGTAAAATGTGACAAAAACATTAGTAAAAGATGCTGTAAAAAAAGTGGTACTGAAAAAGGGGAACAGTAATAAGTATCAACTAGTCCAAATCTTCCTTTGACATTTTTGCTTTTAGCTTTAAAAGCAGGAAGACAAGCAAAAATCATTATTATTTTAACATACAATTCATTGTTCACTGGTAGTCCATACCCTGCAATTAGTTAATACCACAAGAATGCCATTCCCGCCTGTAAACAAGATAAGCTTGCCTAACCAAATTATTTCAAAGAAAGACACGGCAGCTCCCCATGAAGACTGTCAGTTTTCGTCCCACTCATCTGTGTATTTCTGAACCTTGAAAGTTACATTTTCCTTCTTTGTTTATACAATCTGAATTTGTTGTGACGCTTAATGTATAAAATACAAACAAACTGGTTTAATTGTATGATCTTATTACACATTTTGAAAACAAGTTCCCTTTTTTTATTTGTCGTGACTCACCCAACACACCCAGACTTAATTAAAGGGTATCATTACACATTTTGTAGGACAAGCATACTTAGAATTTGTTAACACACGTTGACCCTAGGGTTGATGTACTGTCAGTTTTAATTATAGAGTATATTTTATCTATTGTATGAATCAACTTTAAAAAGGACAACAGCAGGCAATCAGCAGACAGATAGAGATCTAATTCACCAAATTTAATCCCAGTTAATGAGAAAAATCTGAAGTTTCCACACCTGAACAATGGGCCAGTCAGTATAACATTCAAGGAACCAGAACTTATATTTAATCAAAGAGAAACTGAAACTGAGGAGATTGCTTTGTTTAGCAAATGTGCCACGAACTGGCTTGACTTGATTATCCATCTCAATGAGGCTAAGTAAACAATGAAATACCATTTAATAAACACTAGGAACCAAACAGAGATAGGCTACATACCAGCACGAAAGGTTAACACAAGACGAAGAACAGACAAAGACTGAAGATTTAAATACACAGGATGACCAGGGGCTAAATGAAGGACAGGTGTAAGTGAATAGATGACAGTAACAAAAAAAGGTAACTATGGAAACAAACAAGATAACAATGGAATCAGGAACTAAATCACAGGAACTGTGAAAATAAAAATAAAAATAAAAAAAATAAAAAAGTCCTTGAACACAGAGACACAGTGAATAGTGACAGAACACCCCCCTTAAGGAGTGGATTTCAGATGCTCCTAAAACTGACATAAAGTCCAGGAGGGTGTTGGAGATGAGGCAGAACAGGGAGGGATGGAGGGCCAGGCCTGTGTGGCGGAAGAGGGCCTAGAGCAGGGGTGTCAAACTCAGTTCCTGGAGGGCCACAGCCCTGCAGAGTTTAGCTTCAACCCTAATTAAACACACCTGATCAGCTAATCAAGTCCTTCAGGCTTATTTGAAAACTGCAGGTGTGTGTGTGTGTTGAAGCAGGGTTGGAACAAAACTCTGTAGGGCTGTGGCCCTCCAGGAACTGAGTTTGACACCTGTGGCCTAGAGAAAAAGGCGGAGCCGGCAGTTCTGGAAACTAGGGCAGAGCTGAGAGTTTAGGGAGCCAGGGAGGATCCGGCGGAGCAGGAGACCTCTAAGACCACAGCAGAGCAGACATGACTGAAGACCCCCACTGCGGAGCAGAAGACCATAACTGCGGAGCCTCCTTGGCCGTGACAGGGCAGAAAGAGAGTCAGATTCAGCTTCCTTGGTCGTGAAAAGGCAGACAGAGAGTTAAGATTCTGCCGCCTTTGCTGTGACAGGGCAGAAAGAGAGTTCAGATTCGGCTTCCTTGGCCGTGACAGGGCAGACAGAGAGTTCATGTCAATTCACCTTTTCCATGACAAGGTAGATAGATGCTGTGTCCAAATTCAGGGTCTACATCCTTCGGAGTATCATTTGAAGGATGTTACGTCACAGCGCCGCGACGAAGGCTGTCCAAATTCGTAGGATCCTTCAAATGCGGCCCACAAATACGTCCTCCTTTTCCCCGAATTGGAAGGATGGGTGTGGTGGATCCTTTCCCGTCCTACCTATCCCATAATTCTTTTCGGCAGAGCGTAATGGCGGACGACGCGAGCGGTAGCGGAGTGGGAGAGGGAGAGGAGTATGCTTTTTGATGTAAGTTTTTTAAAAACTGGCTTTAAAAAAAAAAACTTTTCAGTGGTTGTCTAGTTAGGCATTTTGTTTTAGCGTTAAGCATTTTTTTTTTACATTTGTACGTTTATATGTAAATAAAATAAAAAAAACATTACTTTCGTAAACTAGCTTCTTCCTTACTGCCTGTGTGAATATCCCCTTACACACAGCTAATTTATTAGTGATTGAAGTTATTTTTAACGCTTCTAGGGACGAAAGAGCAGACAGAAGTGTTTATGTCACGGTGGCTAGGCGACAGGAAATGAGCAACGGGTAAGGGAGGGAACTGAAAGAAGGGTAGGCTGTCCAAATTCACAAACACCGACTTCCGGGTTTTGCGGTCGTCGGAGGACCCCTCCTCCTTCAACCGGGTAGGAAGGATCCTAAGGAGGATGCAGACCCTGAATTTGGACACAGCCAGAGAGTTTAGTTTCACCCTGCTTGGCCGTGACAGGGCGACCAGGGAGCACAGGTAAAACAGAGAGTTCAGAAGTGGATGCCGGCGTCTCGGGAGGAGCTGTAGCGGTTGGCGGCGCCTCTGGAGGAGAAGTGTGTGTGGCGTGGCCAAAACACACAAAATGACACAACGACAGTAGCAGTAATTCTGGAACCATGACCCTAATGCACCGAGACTACTGGATTTGGCAGTGCTGCGATCACCTGACTTGGCAGCTCTGAGACCACAGGAATTGAGGGAGCTGATAATGTTTCCTTTTCGAAAACAGAAACTATTTTAATATTCTAAAATCATTTTCTGTTCTAATCATATTATTGTGTACAAAAAACAGTTTCATTGTTGTTTATAATTTTTTTTAAATTCTGTTCTCATGAAAGGTGCACTGAGAGCTGATAGATATAGATAAATAAATAAATATATAAATATAAATATAAATATAAATATAAATATATATATTAGTCAAGTGGCAAATGTAAAGTTTAAATGCAGAGGAACACTCACATTTGTGTACTGTATGAGTGTGTGTTTTTTATTTTTTCGGTTAACCCTGCTAATTCGAGCATTAAACAGTATTGAGCTGAAATTCCACATGCTGCAGTTTTCAGAGTTTTATTTGGGTGTCTAAATAAACCCTCCATGCATGATGTTAAAGGGTTAGTTCACCCACAAATGATCATTTATTCATCATTTACTCGCCCTCATGTCTTTCCAAACTGTATGACTTACTTTCTTCTGTGGAATATAAACAATGTGTTACTAATAAAACAGTTTTGATTCCCATTTATGGACCAGAAAGTCAATGGGAATTTAAGAATTTTCTTACTGACATTCTTTAAGATTCTTCTTTTGTAATCCACATGGAGAAGACAGACAGTTATGCAGGTTTTTAAATGACATAAGAGTGAGTCAATTATGAAAGAATATCATTTTTGGGTTAACTATCCTGACTATATGAAGCAACATAAAAAAGAAGGCTTTGACAGGAAATTTTATAAACGCTGCAAATATTTATTTTTAGCATGATTACCGCTGATCAATTCTTCTTTAGAGTAAGAGGTGACCATGGCATAGAGAATGTCGACATAGCACGCCTGATGTTCACCGTATGGGGCACAGGAAGGTCCAGCTTTATTGCTGGAAAGAGTGTCCAAGGTAGTTTTTTTCTTCTCTTCAAATGTATTGCTATCTTGTTGTTTTTTTGTTGCTTTAGGTGTTTGTAGGACTTTGGTTGTTTATAGGATACATTTGGTTTAAAGATCCATTGCTTTTAAATGGCAGATGTATCAAGTTTCCTGACATTAAATTACAGTGTTAAAAACAAAATTCTAATGAGACTAGTAAAAGTATAATTGTACTTTTTTCACTATTTGTTAATCACTTAAAAAAAAAATATTATTGGTACCATCTGGGTGGGCAAATTCTAGTTGCGATTTTTTACATCATATGCATCCCTAGATAATGTTTTGACATGATAACCCTTGCCAACTGGCAGCTTAGTAGTGGTTATGACCGCTTGAAGTGACTGACCCCTGTAAGCGGAAAAAATGGCAAAAGTACCTTCCATGGAAATAATCTGGTTCATCCAGTTGATAATTCATCAAGTGGTTCATTCATCACAAATAAAGTAGGTTCCAAATTAGTGAAATAATGAGATAAAGGCAATAATTCCAAAATAAATTGCTAAAAATTGCTAAATTTGGGAGTTTTAGCATGTCAAACCGTAATACCCCAATATCATGAAATAGTCTAGGAGCCAACTAGGTGAACCGGAAATGTTGAGTACACCAAAGTTTTATTGCAGAAATGTGAAGTATGGCTCCCCAGCATACAGAAACTGCCGGATGCTAATTTGCATATGTTGAGCAATTTGCATGATTAGCATAATTAGCATTATTAGCTTAATTGTCCATTTTCACCAGATATTTTGCACTGTATGGTCAATTTCTACAATATGTGAGTGGTTTTAGAGGAGCTGATTTCATTTCTGGCATTTTCAGATTTCAAAGAGCTAATTTTATGACATATTTTTATTTATTTAGGCAAATTATGATTACTTTTAGACATCATTTTAGGTTATTTTTATGGTAAACAAAATAATTTTACATTTCACAATCATGAGTGCTCTTGTGAATGTTGATGCATTGTTTTCAGGGTGTAGTGAGGCTGAATCCCATCCTGACACTTTTAAAAATTCTAAATTGCTTTTTGTATAAAAGATAAATCTTTGTTAGGCTGAATGTTATGCATTTCTGGAGGAAAAATCAATGCGGGTATTTAACATAACTTGGATCCTGCCACTGTACGATACATATTAATGGGGTAGGTCTTTAAGACACCCATTGAGATGACATCACCTAAACCCATCACCAGAATGCAGAATTTCAACGGTATCAACATTGATTCCATGTGATAGTATTAGATCTAGAGTATGATTACGACAACGAGTAGGTCCTGACACGTGTTGTCTAACTCCAATAGAGTTAAGAATATCTTTAAATGCCAATCCCAATGCATCTTTTTCTGTATCTACATGTATATTAAAATCACCAACAATTAGGATTTTATCTGCAGCCAGTACTAACTCTGATAGAAAGTCAGCAAATTATTTGATAAAGTCTGTATGGTGTCCTCGTGGCCTGTATACATTAGCCAGCACAAATTCAAACATGATTTATCATTTACACTCGATGTTGTTACATTAAGCACCAACACTTCAAAATAATTATATTTGAAACTAGACTTCTTAGTAAATTTGAAAGTATTACTATAAATTAGAGCAACACCTCCCCTTTGCCTTTCAGATGAGGCTCATGTTTATAACAGTAATC
>FLSR01004888.1:1334893-1354035 GCA_900092035.1 Leuciscus waleckii | reverse complement strand
AGCTAGCGGATCGTTAGGAAAGATTAGATGAATGTGATACAAATATTTTTGGGCCTGAAATCACTGATACCACCTTTAAAATAAAGTGTTACCTTATGATATAAGCCATATTGATATATAATCACAAAATGTTAGCCAAATTGTGTAGCCCTACAAACAAGTACAGCAAACCTGGAATTTTGTTGAATCGAATTTTAAATCGCAATCACAATTTTTGTCAAAAAAACACAATGCATGTGTGTCTGTATCAGTGTACTGGATCCATGCATTATTTCTTAAAGTGACCTAATATTCCTGCTGTCTGTTTTTAATATTAATCAAACAACAAAAGATAAGAAAATCACTCGCTACTCTTGACTGAATAGCTTTTGTACATTTTATATTGATTAATCTTTAATTAAATACAGTGAAGATTATGTCCGGTGTTGTTTTCATTGATTACTTTATTGAATATCTGTACCTGAAAGCTACCGTTAGATACCTAAATAACCTGAAAAGAATGGTTTATTTGATTTGTATCTTTGCTCTATTTTATTTATTTGTGTTGTTGCTTGTAATTTGATTATTTGTTCTTATTTTCTTTATTTTTATTTGACAGTAGTCGAATAACATAGCACATACCGAACCGAAACCGTGACCCTAAAACCGTGAAAAATAACAAACTGTGAGTATTTTGAACCGTTACACCCCTACTCTGCAGTATATACTGTATTCGTAAAATGACACGCATACAAATAATTCACATAATTATTAGTGAATGATACCCATTGTTACTTTTCTCATGAACGTGCATAGGAGAACTAGGGTAAAATAAGCATTTAACAGTTAATAGTGACTTAAATCTATTTTCTGCCTTGGAAAGACTTTGAATAGAGTGCACCAATATAGAAAACATACATAGTTCCCTCTCTTTTCTCACCGTTCTGGAGGATGTTGGTTTAACACCACTCCTATGTTTTCTCTTTTTTCCTGAAGGCTATGGAACTCGTACAGGAAGTTGAACCCTGGGAGCTCTAGCTGTTGTTAGGAAGTGTGAGACTAGCTGACACAATGCTGCTGTGCTGAGTTAGCCCTGAGGGTGGGGATGTATTATTTTCCTTCTGTTTGGCCCCTGGATTGATGTGCCTAGTCATTGGGGTCCGGATTGTATTCTGCTGAGTTGCAGACAGCACAGGAATCAGCTGCACTGGGCCTGTGGGTCGTGTATAGCAGCTCTTCATTCAAATAAGGGCTGGTGCACTGGTGGTCTGATAGTGTTTCAGTCTTCTTTAACTGCAGTAGTTAATGTGAAAGTTAAACAGTGCTTAGTGGACTGAGTACTGACGTCAAAGCAAAGTTTCTTAGTGGTTTCTATTGCAAAAATAAATAAATAAAATTGCTACACAAAACTAATGTTTGCAAGCACTTTCAGTCATCATTCATTGTCATTGCAGAGGGAAAAAACCCCACAGTTTATTCAGAGAATAATAAAGTCATATAGGTTTGAAGGTTAGTAAAATATGCCAGAATTTATTTTTGAGTGAACTTTAAGGGTGTTGTGAGGTCACAAAATTAGTATGATAAAATTGAGAAATAATTATAATATTATTCATAAGCCTAACTATTCAATCTTTTTGTTTACCTTTTTTTAGTGTAAATGTACAAAGGTATCACCTTTCAAAAGTTTGTGGTCAGCAATTTATTTATTTAATTTTGTGAAGAAATTAATATTTTTATTCACCAAGGGTGGATTAAATAGATTAAAAATGACAGTGGAGGCATTTATAATGTTTCAAAAGATTTATATTTTTGAACTTTCTATTCTTCTAAGAATCTTAAAAATGTTTCTACAAAAATATTAAGCAATATTAAACTGTGTTTAACATTGATAGTAATAAGACATTTTAAGAAAAAATCTTGAGACCAAATCAGCATATTAGAATGATTTCAGAAGGATCATGTGACACTGAAGACTGGAGTAATGATGCTCAAAGTCCATCACAGTAATAAATTACATTTTAAAAATTTATTAAAACAGGAAACAATTTAAATTATAGTAATATTTCACAATATTAAGTAATAAATGCAGCCATGGTGAGCACGAGACTTCTTTCAAAACATTCACAAAATCTTACCAACCCAAAACTTTTGAATGGTACTGTATTTGAAACAGTCATTGTGTTGACTATGTTTTAATTAAAAATGTCATGATTTTAAATATTAGACTACTATATGAACAGCTTTGTTAATGTTTCAGGTTCCGATCTGCTAAAAATGAGTAGAGAAGACTTCATTCAGATTTGTGGTCCTGCTGATGGCATCCGTCTCTTCAATGCAATCAAAGGAAGGTGAGCTGTGTCCCTAATCAAACACTTCCGATTCATCCTAAAATGTGTCCTGTCCAAACATGTACTCAACACTGTCTGCGGCAATGTTCCACAGGTGTATACAACCACGTCTCACTGTCTATATATCCCAGCTGCAGAACAGGAACCAACCCCACACCAAAGCAGAGGGTGATGATGGTAGGAGACCATCATATCCCTTATGATATGTATGACATGCAGTTACGTTTATACTTAATATTCTTAATTGTTTTTGTCTGTAGTGTACCATGCCCTCTACCTAGAGGACCTAACTGTCCTTGAGCTCACTGAGAAGATAGCCAATCTATATAATGTTCCCTCACAGCAAATCCATATTATTAGCAGGGCAAATGCAAATCTGAACTACTGACCCAATTGGACCAGCAGAAAAGTATCCTGGTTGTTGTTGATCCCTGAAAAGATTCTCAATGCCTCATATTATCTCTATTGACTCTGGAGCATTGATCAGTGAACAGGTGACCAGTACACCGAGTTCTTGGCTGTTATTATCGAGCCCCTCTGTAACCCTGTCCTTTGCCTCTGATCCAAACAGCTGTTTCCTCTGTGCTGACAAACCCCTGCGACTCTACAGCAAAAACCTTTTCCTCTTCTCATAGTGTACAGGAAGGCAAAAACGACTATATAGGAACAAAGTTTCAGAGGCAGTGTTTGTTTGCAGGTGTTCTGATACGAGAGCAAGATGTCTTCTTTCATTTTGAGACGTCTGCATGTCTAAAACGTATAATCCTTGCAAGTGTTAATGGGTTACAGAATCACCCTGTTCATTTCTGATCTCTTATGCTGACACAGTGCATGCCTGGCCACGAAGACATTTGCAACTTCCTGCTGTAATTGTGTGAAAAATTATAGACTCTGGATTGGTTAGAGTGTTAAAACACGATCAGTATTTGAGAAATAACTTCATATTGTGCTCTGTGGTTTAGTCTGTCATACTGTAATTTCATTAGACTAGTTTCATTGCATAGGGTAATGCAACTATATGTTTACCTTTATCTGAAGAAAATGTGAGTGCTGTTTGCTTGTGCAAAACTCTCTGCCATGATGCTAGAGTTTGTTTGCTTATTGGCTAAGGTCCAGAAAGATCCCTAGATTACTGAACTACTGTTCACAAGTTTGGGGTCAGTAAGGTTTTTTTTGGAAAGATGTCTTTTGTTCATCAAGACTGCATTTGTTTTATTAAAAAAAAACATCATATTATTGTGAAATATTATTACATTTTAAAATGTTTGAATATTCTTGAAAATGACATGTATTCCTGTGATCAAAGCTGAATTTTCAGCATCATTACTCCAGTCTTCAATGTCACATGATCCTGCAGAAATCATTCTAATATGCTGATTTGCTACTGCTATGTATAGATCATTATTAGAGCATTTATTTTAAATGGTAATAATTTATGTTTTAAATGTTTTTACTCTCACTTTTGATCAGTTTAATGCATCCTTTCTGAATAAAAGTATTAAATTCTTTCCAACAACAACAAAAAAATCTTACTGACCACAAACTTTTAAACTGTAATGTATCGCTCAGTCCTTCTTTCAATGCAAGGCATTATCATCCACCAAGTAAAAGTCACCCTATCATTCGGTGCAGAATGAGTTTTTCAATGAAGTTCTCCACTAAAAATATGGTGTTTTCTCTACAAATGTCGTAAAATGTGTTTGGATTGTAAAGGAAATGAATGCTAACCTGGTATATTTGATTTGATACTGACTGATCCATCATCCTGTTCTTCCAGAGCTACAGCTGCCGAGCATTACAGGTGGAGGGCTCTACTTGGCTCCCGCTCAATGTCGTCTCCAATGGCAACGCCTCCAGCAGCTCACAGGCCGTGGGTGTCACCAAGATCGCCAAGTCCGTTATCGCTCCATTGGCTGAGCAGCATGTGTCCGTGTTCATGCTCTCTACATATCAGACCGACTTTATTCTGGTAAGCGAGTGTGTTGTGTCTTTGAGATCATTGGCTATGTTTCCATCCACCTATTTTTCAGCAAATTTTGGATTATCTCATAAAAAGGCTGGATGGAAACGCATAAATTCTAAATATTTATCTGATAAGACATGCTCCTAAACTAAGATGGAAACACATTTACTGAATAAATCACGGAATGCGCAACACAACACTCATGTGACTGGATGTGGATGTGATTGGATAACTGGACTTACCAGTGGATCAGTTTCATTGCACAGCATCTGAAAATTTGGTTTAGTTCCCTCCCCGAAGTGTCTCCCATGATTGAATTCTAAGGGTGTAACGGTACACAGAAGTCACTGAGGTTCCCATTTCTAGGACTCGCATATTTCTTCACTGAACTTCCACGACACAAATTGGCACTCGTTATAACAGCGGAAACAACTTAAAATACTCCGTTATTTTTGGTCATACAGATAAGAGTAAAGGCCTTGCACACGGAGTCCGAAATTTGCGTCTGAAATTTTCGCATTATGTCACGTTATTTCTCACGTTATGTCAATCACGCTTACACACTTCCTCAGGATCAGGTTCGATTTTTCTGCGCTTTTCGCATCCGTAGCAGGCATTTTGAATGGTGTTTTGACAATTCAGAGCCACCGAATCACGAATACGAAAAAATAATAAAAAGATTTCGGACTTTTTGGACCTTAAGACATCATTCGTCTGTTTTTGTCATTGTACACTCACAATAAAAACAAATAATTTTGCTTTTATAAAATAATGCCGCTTTCTGCCGTCCATCCCGGTTTCCTTTCCGTGAAGTTAGTGGAGCGCGTACTAGCAAGCTCTTGCGTGCGTCTAAATCCTCAAGTCCTTCTCATTTCTTATTTGTGCATCCTTGTTTCCTTTCCTCGTGTCTTAGCTCCACCCCCTTAGGATGCAAGGGAAGGATCCATCTGTGTTTCCTCACTCATGACTCCTCATGAAGCTTCCTCGTTTCTCGCGTTTTGGGAATTGAGGTGCCCTTCAAAATGGCTGAGTTCAATCAGTTTCCGAGGAGTGAGGAAACGAGGAAGCATCAATCTGAGTATTGAGATTGAGAAGCACCCATTGTTTTGGGTTGGTGCATAAATCCTCTCTTCTTCTGCTCTTTTTCCTGTTGTGACGGTTAGCAAACAGCATTGCATTACCGAGTGTGCCCCATTCTGGATTGGAGTCTGGATCACCTGTGACTGACTGTATTCGCTGTCTGACTGTATGCACCGAACCGTGACGTCCACACCGTGACGGTTCAGGACGAATACATGTACCGTTACACCCCTATTGCATTCCCAAACACCAGCATAGCATGACAGAGTTTATTGCATTTCGTCTGCGCGTTCTGAGATGCAAGTCATTTATGATGTAGGATAAAATAGCCACAGTGGTTTCCCCGATTGCTGACACTTCCATTTTTATTACAGATATTTTGCACCAATTTTTAAGTTACCATTTTGTTCTCTTGAACACATGGGATGGAAACTTTATTTGCAAATGTTTTATGCAATATTCCAATTTTGTGCACAAGTTAAATTTGCGTATAACACACACATTTCTTATTCAAGCCTATCAGCATCTTTCCAAATAAAATTGAATGAGTTTAGGCTGGAAATTATGAGTCAGTGACTATCCTTAATATTTATTCTTGCATCTCATATGACATATTCTTTACATGTCACAACCCTCAAGTAGGAGAAGTCGGAGCTTCCATAAACTTTCCAACTTAAATGTAAATGTGAACTTTATTTATTTATTTAGATATTGATAATTGATAACTCTGACATGACAGGAACGCAGCAGTATTATTTTATAATTATTTGTATGCAATTGTTGCTTATTGTTGTTGGGAAAGATAGCTTTGTGCTGTGAATGTGATTTACTAAGCAAAGAAAGCAACAAACACAGAAGTGGAGCCGGCGGACACTTGGCTGTACCCAGACACACAGAACAGTGTTAATAAATGAAGTATTAAGGAAACATGCTCTAACATCAAACACACCTGCTTGCTGTAAATGTTTTACAATTTTATGACCCCCTTTTGTTTTTAATAAGTTGGTAGATGTGTAATGAAAGTGATGATGTCTGGAGATTTATGTGCTAGAATCAGAATTCTTTTTTCTGAATCCTTGGCCTTGATTTCCCCCCCCCAAAAAAAAAAGACATTTAGAAGACTCCCACCAAATAGTCACCCACCGGGGGGTGCTACAACAACAACTAAAAACATAATCTTCATAACTGTTTGATTCAATGGTGCATGTTGTTTTTGGTTACACTTTTTTTTTTAAGGTGTCCTTTTCATACATTTAAGTACTGAGAAATATGAATCAACTATATGCACTTACTATAGTGTTATGATTAGGTTTTGGTTTAGGGTTATGCATCATTTATAGTTATTATTATAGTAGCTACATGTACTGTAACATCTTTAACAAGGACACTGTAAAATAAAGTTTTGCCTTTTTTTTAACAAGTGCTAACACATGCTAAAACTGCAGTACAAAAGAAACATGGCCACCTCAGGGAGTGCTGTTAGGAGTTTTATATAAAAATGTGTTTGATCAACTTACTGAACTGGATGTTTGTGTTTTAGGTGCGAGAGAAAGACCTGTCGGTGGTGGTGGAGACTCTAGTGGAGGAGTTTAGTATTTTCAGAGAAGAGGGGGGAGAGTCAGTGCCTGTCCACAGTCAGGACGCCTGCAACGGCCTTCAGCGAAACGGAAGAGAGGGTGAGACAGCGCATAAAGGAAAGGCATATATACTTTTGTTCAAAGTTTGGGGTTGGTATGATGAAAGTAGTCTCTTATGCTTACCAAGGCTGCATATCTTTGATTAAAAATACAGTAAAAACTGTATTATTGGTAATATTAGACAATTTAAAATGACTTTGAATATATTTTAAAATTAAATGTATTCAATTTGTATTGTCAGAAATCATTCTAATATGATGATTTGCTGCACAAGAAACATTTCTTATTATCAATGTTGAAAACCCTTGTGCTGCCTAATATTGTTATGGAGACAGTAATTTCTTTTTTTTCTGGTACACCAGGACTAGTAGAAAGTACAAAAGTACAGCATTTATTTAAAATAGGAATATTTTGTAACATAAATGCCTTTACTGTCACTTTTGGTCAATTTAATGCATCATAGATGAATAAAAGTGCTTTAAAAAAAATCATACTGGCCCCAAGCTTTTGAACTGTAGTGTATTCACACATCTTGCCCTTACCCTTTTTTTTGTTTTGTTTTTTGGGAAGAGGACAAATAATGTGAAATTGTAAAATGCATATTTTTAAGAATAGTTCATTATACTATGGAAACATACTGTAGCTTTAATATTTCTAAACTTCCTCCCTGGTATAAAAAGATCTGTGGGCAGATTTACCAACATCTTACCGTTTAAAAAAACTACTGTCAGGATTTACTAAAGACACGTAGTGAAGAATTAGCACTGAAAAGGTCTGGACAGGGTTCATTTTGCGGCTGACCGCATTGCAAATGCATTTGTAGGAGTTTCCCTTTCAGTCGCAAAATGTACGGGAGGAAAGTATTTAAATGAATCAAGCCAGGTGATTTAATAAGGCTTGCGCTCGTCAATTCACTGGTATTTGCACCATTATTTACCACCCCAAAAAAGCATGTCTGGAACCAGACCCTAATTTGCACTGCTCTTGGTAGATTGTCATTATGGAAATGATCCGGCTGCGTCTGTGTTCTTTATTTTGCGTGTCGTCAGTAGATGGCGCTCAAAACCTTCCACTCCCATCAGCGCTTTTATGGGATTGCGTTCTCACTTTGCCCTGTTTAGTAAATCTGGCTCCTGATGTCATTAACACTTTTCTTTGAATAATTCATAATTGTACCAGTGTTTTGTATTGATCGTTGATTCATACCAGCTAGTACATTTAAACAAGTGTTAGTATTCCAAGTGGTAGTATTGTTTTTGACATTTTAAAGTGTTATTTTGTGTGTGTTCAGTTCCGCATGCAACAGTTCATCCAGTGCTGATTCCTGAGAATCAGTTTTGCGTAATGAGTTTGGATCCGGATACTCTGCCAGCGATCGCCACCACACTCATAGATGTTCTGTTTTACTCGAACAGGTATGAAACATGTTGTGAGTGATGCTGTTTTCACTGCTTTGAATTTTGTATTTCATTTCCACCTGATTGGCACCAACAATACCAGGCCCAAATCGATTGGTATTTACTGCCACCAAGAGGCCTCTTTAACTCATTTCAGTTTATCACACAATTTTTGCCTGCTTGTATAACTTACATACATGTAAGTTGTCTAATGGGGTATATGTCGAACGTCACATGACCAAACCTGAAACTGGTCTCATCACAAATGCTTGTCGGATAAAGTGTTAACAGCAGTATGAACTGACAGGGATATCTATGGACTTTTAAGATAATCAGCTAAGCCACTGAGTTATTTTTCTTTGTTGGGATTTTCTTTTAATATCTAAATTTTTAGTGTGAAGAAAAAAAAAAAAAAACTTTTTATTTAGATAATAATCTGGAAATGCGGGACATTAGTTATGCTCATCTTTGCTCGCGGTATCTTGAGTAAAATGGTTCTATATTTTATATAAGACCTGCAACACAAAGACTGAGAAAAATGAGCCAAAAAGAATTCTCCCAAAAAAATGAATTGCCTGTTTCATGTCAAGGGATAAGTTGAATCATGTGAAATATGTAATCGAGTTACATTTCAAAAACAATTATATAAAAAAGAAAAAAAATCCCATTCCAAAGTTATCCATTTATTGAAATAACAAAAATTAGCATTTTTATGTGTGTTTTGTTTTCATTGAGTTTTTTTTTTTTTATGCATGTTTCTCCTGCAGTCCTAAAGAGGGCGCCAGTGTTGATCAGGACATTGAATGTATCAAGTTCTCTCCTTCTCTCTATTGACGGATACGTCTCCTTAGTGATGGACACAGAAGCACAGAGACAGTAAGACCCTCACAGAGTCATGAATGGGTGATATCAAAGCTTTTTTAGTTGCACATTTCAATAAAAAAATGTGTGTTTGTGTCAGATTCCCAGCTGATCTTCTCTTCACCAGCTCCTCTGGTGAGCTCTGGAGGATGGTGAGGATAGGAGGGCAGCCTCTCGGCTTCGGTGAGCTTTCTTTTAGACGCATTCAAAGGCAACAATCCCACAATGCATTACAGTTAGCTCAGTAAAAGAAAAGAAAAAAATAATGTACTTACAGTACAATTCATTCAGTATTGGAAGGCATCAATATAAAAATTCACATTTTCATAATTTTTCTTTTATTTTTATTCTAATAATTGAAAAAGTGCCCCTATATATGCTGTTTTAAAGGTTCCTAATTTTGTTTTGGAGTTTCTTATGAAAGGTTGACATGCATCCCAGGTTAAAAAACACTCTTAATGACCTCACAACACACATTGCAGCATCACTTATTTTCTCAGACGCTTCTATAAAGGATTCGGTCTCTCTAAACCCCTCTTACTCTGCTCTGATTGGTCAGATGGCCCAGTCTGTTGTTATTGGTCTACCGCTTACATTGGGACTACAGGTGGAAATTAGCAATTGTTGCTATAACCTGGCCCATGACATATTCTCTTGTTTAACAAGTTTAATATTTATTTTTGCATTGTCCCTGTTTCAGATAAAACAATTCCCATTCCCATTGCATTTCGAAAACCAAACAGCATTACCATATCTTAATTTCAGCTCTGGATCTTCCTCAGCACTTGATGCACAGTGATATGGACTGTTACGATGGCGTTGGTTTTACCGTATCAATTCGAGGCCGAGTCCTCATCCTTTGGAAGTGACAGTAAACGGGCTTTGCTTTCACAGCACAGAAAACGGCATCTCCTCGACATGTTGACAACACAAACCAAACTCTTCCAGTCTCAGCTACAACTCTAGTGTTTCTACAGGTCAAACTACCAATAGACGTTGTTCACGGGCAGTCAATGAAGACCATAGGCTGGCATTATGCAAATTTATGAATAATTGTCGATTGTCAATACCTCCATTTATCGTGCACTTTGATCTTTAAAACTTTCCAGACCTTTTACATTTACAAACAGCTATATTACACACTGCATGAAATTATATATCCGAAAAAGCATAATAGGGGCACTTTTAAAGGTGTAGTATGCAATTTCTGAGAATTGTTGTTGACCACTGTTGATATTTGAAATCAACCCAATCAAACACACCCCTCCATTCATTTCTACACCCTCAAAATTCACAAACATGCAAATTTGAGCATACATTTTTTGTAAGGCACATTTATAAAAGCTACTTGAATGTCCTAATTGAACTAGGGAATAATTCTGTCTTAATCTAAACCCTGTCTGTGAAACCTAGCCATTAAATATTTGTTTACATGCATGTCATGTGACTATAACCAGCATTAGAGAACTGTGAATCTGCAAATGTGTTAAATATAGAAATATTATATTAAGTCAATATTTGACCGCAAAGGTGTTAAGCTGACAACAAACGTTTGGGAATCTCTGGCCTAAAATTGTGAGTCTCTCATGCACTTCACATGTAGTCAACGTTTTGTATGACACATAGTTGCTGACTATGACGAGCATTCACAATCAGTCACTTAATATTTGTGTGGAAACTGTGATGCATATGTTCCAGGGTTATTTTAGAATGAATATAAAAAGTTTTTAGTTAGGATGCTTATGTATATAAATGTAATGTTTTTCTTACTGATCCAATCACTAGTCCATACAATAACGAAATTTGTTTAGTTGGGCGATAGAAGAATAGATCAAATCAAAGTTTGATTTATTCCAAATATTGACTGTTATCTCACTCTCTGTCTCCTTTTGCAGATGAATGTGGGATAGTTGCTCAGATCTCTCAGCCTCTTGCAGACAGTGATATATCAGCGTATTACATCAGCACTTTCAGCTTTGATCATGCTCTGGTAAGTTTATATTTTCTCTCTAGTAATAGTCAACCGATGGGGGTTTTCTACACATCTAGAGATAAGGGTGCTCAATGTTCAATATAATACAAAATAAGTGCATTATTAATTTGGGTTTATTATGTGATTACTGACATCACAGTCTGTGGAGGTCTAGAATGCATAGTTTAGTGCATTTATATTTAGTATATTTGAATAATTTTTTTATATTTGCGTGACATTGACCAACGGGAGGACAAGTGGTTGCCTAATAATCAGCAAACCGAAGAATTTCAGAATCTGCTCTGACTGGACGATTTCTGCAACACCGCCTCTGTTTATTTCCATTATGTCACGTGTTAAATCATTTCCCTGTTCTTTTCCACTTTTCCTAGAAACCCATAAGAATTTTAGCAGAAACTGTGTCTGGTTCCCTATTGGTCACAGGTCATTCTTACTCATCATCCGCTTTATCATCTGATATTAAAATGTACTGCATGGACCCTTTTCACAGACTGTGATTATCAACATTACAAATCTAGCAAAGTTTTTTATATTTAAATTTAAAAACATTTTATCCACATTTATAACGCTATACTTCGTGTTATATTACCTTGGCTGTAAATAAAAAAATTAAAAAAGAATGAACTCTGCTGTGAGGGTGTTTCTATTACAATGGCTGAGGGAGTGATGGCAAAATTTGACATGATTCTCTCTCCATTATTTAATTTTTTTTTCCTCTTCTGTAAAGTCGTGGAAATGGTATCACAGATTTTTTGTTTTTTTTTGCTAATTTTAGAAGTTTACCCAACTACTGTATGACAACTTCTGCTCTCTGGAATACTTGATTCTGATTGGTCAATCACAACATTTTTGTATAATTGACCATTGTCTCAGTCAGCCAATTTCTTAATTGAGCTAGTTTCATGTTTCTCCTCTATCTCTTTCTTCTCATAATAAATAAAAGATTATAAAAATATAAAATAATAATAATAATAAATAAATATAAATATATATATATATAAATATATATATAACATATTTCTTTGATTTGCTGAATGATCAACAAATCTACACAGGTGGACTGATATATTGTGTAGAACAAATGTACCTGCACAAGCGAGGGTTTTTGAAGAAAGCGATGCCAATGCGACTTAGCGAGGAGAACAAGTTTTTCTCTTTCTGTTTTAGCCTGAGCCAGAGAGCGAGCGGCTGATCCTGTGCTTTTACAGTGTTCGACTCGGAACATTTCTTAACGAACCTTTAGAGAAAAATGAACAGCGCGTAATACGACACATTTTCAGGTACATCTTTCAATAAAAACCGTTACATCGACTCAAGTCTGAATGAACGCAACACACAAGTCGTAGAGAAGCGTTTTAAGTGGAAACTTGTTTTGGTCTCTTTGTGTAATTAGTTGCTTATTTCAATGATGATGATGATGGTGATGATGATGATTGCGCCACATTTAGCTGCGGAATTTTTACAGGCTGCAAGTTCAACCTCTTTTTTTTATTTACTACGACTAGAACAAATCGTGTTGTGCAATCTGCAGATGTATGCGCCTTATTCTATACTATGTTTCTTTCTTTCTTTTTTTTAAAATGCAATATCACATGGGTGATTAATGTCACCCTGTTTGAGGTCAAGCAAAAGGAATTTTAATCGGTGTAGCAACTTATGGTGTCATTTAAACATTGCACTTAGAAAAGCAGTTACTGATGGTGATTATATTGATCACTTTTGAATGAGCATCTCTAGCATATCGCAAATACTGAAGTCAAACCGTTATGTGGGATTCTTATGTTTAAATTCTTGTTTAATTGTTTTGCGAGCTCTAAACATGCCCAGCTCTAGTGTGGCCTTACAGTTTCACTTGCTCACTTGTTTAATGTCAGAATAGGCTGCTGTTTTGTGACCTATTTTGGTCACTACTAGCGAACCAAGCACACATATATACACACATAGTAGCCAAATAGGACTGTAGCGATAGTTCATTTAACCTTTTGATTGGGGCCCAAAAATAGCTTTTAAAATGACATTGAAAACTTTTTCCAGCTATCTTTATAATGAGCTAATGGAGAATCTCAGCTGCAATGAGAAATGCACTAATTGATTTATAGTTTGTTGGCACAATCTCTAAAAAATCCAGGAATCAGATCTGGTAAATGAATGAAGCTCTTTCTAGAGAGAAATATATCTTTTTTTTTACAAATAAGCTCAATGTTTTGGAAGAGCTGCTGAAACAAACACTAGCATCAATGTATAGAATATTAGATAAATAACTAGGGTTACTTTTTTGTGTGTGTGACTGCATTTGCTAACACTTTTTTATGTGAACTTTTTTTCTTATATAGTGATAGTGTTTCAGGGCACTAAAGCAGCATTAGAATAATTGTCAAAGTGCTTTTTGAGATCACGGTTTAAAGAAAATTGTATATTAAGAAAAATATTTGTTACTACAATGCCATAAAGGAGCTATTTTCATATGTTCATTTTTATCTCATTTCTACAATATTGGCAAAGACCAAGGTTACTGGTGTGTAAAAACTTTGTTTGTAAAGGTCTGTAAAGATTCTGAGCATTTGTTATTCTTTCTTGCTTTTTGTAGACTTGGTGCATTTAACTAATTTCATTTTTGGTACATTTTATACAGTGTCAAAGGAATTACATAGCACATTTGTAACTGCTGCTTGATCAATAAACAATTATACAAATATTTTTGGCATTTGTTAAAATTGTGTTTAAAGGGTCATGCATACAGTCACAACACTTGGAATAACCTTATGTGATCACTTTAATATGCATGCACTGTTTGTGCATGCTCCCCTTTGTCATGTGATTCCCTTGTCCTCATGTGATCATGTGCTTCCCAAGTCTCCTTATGTTGTCATTGGTTCATTGTCTTGATTGTTCACAGGTGTGTCTTGTTTAGTCATCAGAGGCTTGTTTGACTTCATGCAGCGTTGCACAGTGCTGCCTTCCAGTCCACTTTAGACACGCACTTGTGAACTTCCCTAAGCACTTCCCCTCGGAGGAATCCCTGCCGCCATTTTGAAGTGCGTTCCACTTCGTGAAGTGGACGAGGGAAGTTTATATGGACAGACCCTCGTTCCCTCGATTTTGACAGAGGGAGCGAGTCTACTTCATATGTACACTTCAGGCACCTATATGTCCCACAATGCAGTACGATTGTGACGTCACCACAAATCTCGTCTAATCACCACCACAACAAACAACTCTGTGATATATGAATTATATATGTTTTAATTTAAAACAACCCAAGTACACCTATATACATTTGGATGCTGAATTAAACAAATTATTAAAGGGGGAAAAAAAATGTAAATAATAAATCAACTCCATAGCTGATTCCAAGTGATCAAGGGCTTAGGACGTTCCAATTCAGACCATTGCAGTTTCCGCCAGTAGTGGGCACTCGCAATGACGTACATCCGAGTGAACGAGACGGAGGGAAGTTAGCAAGTGAAGGGCATGACAACTTTGGACTGGAACGCAGCCAAGTTTGCATTCTGGCAAGAACGGTTAAAAATCCCGGAAGTGTTCTTGACACGCCCATTTTACAGAGGATGCATTGGTTGGTAACTTGTGTGAACTTGACGGCAGAAATATCCCAGCATTCATTTCGGCATTCGAGGAAAGAGTTATGTTTGGGTTATTTAAACCCGTTATTTAAATTGCGTTATGTTATGGTACTGGAGACGGCGTCTCTGCGGGGGTATTATTGCGCAATACCAGCAAGAACACATCGTCTCAAACTGTCAGCAGTGTTCTGTGTGCTCGTCACCTTGTGAGTTTATTCTTCCAAGAACAACTAGCAAGAACGTTCTCCCCAAGAACACAAGTCCGTTCTTTGCATTCTTGGTTTTGAGAAACAGCCCTTATGCGCCAGAGAAACGAGGGCGCCGCCATCTTTAGAATATTGTCTTTTAACTTCCGTTTTGCGGTCGCTCTGTATATTTCTATGGCATTGCTGTCCAGGAGTAATTAGCTTTTGAAGTGGATTTACTTAATGTAAAGTTAAGAGTGGAGTGAACTGAAGAGAAGCAGCGCCAACATGGATCTGGGAATCTGAAGGATCTGGAGAGATTCTGTATGGAGGAATGGTCTCTGTTCTCCAAACTCATCAGGCATTATAGAAGAAGACTCAGAGCTGTTATCTTGGCAAAAGGAGATTGCAAAAAGGTATTTAATAAAAGGGAATCAATAATTGTGGCCAACGTGTTAGCCAATGCGCTAGGCCTGTGATTTACATGAATGAGTCCAATAGGTTAAAAGCTATGTGAAGCTTAGAATGAATAAGTCATCGTGATTTCGTCCAGACGCTACAGGCATTATTATGTGCTTATAAATACTAATAAACAGCCAATATCATAGTACTATGCATGCTAATGAGCAACTAGTTATAGTGAGAATTGGGTCCTAAACTAAAGTATTACCACGTAACACATGAAAAGTGTGTTTGACCCACTGCTTATTTAATGTGTATCATAAGTCATTATGAAGGAATTGCATTGCATTTTTAATTTAGTTGTTGTAGGTTGTATAAGTGGAAGGGACATTCTCGTTCCAGACAGAATTCATGGAAAAGCAACTGTGTTGTGCATAAGTCATACATATTTTTGGTCCGTTTTCCTGTAAGAGAAAAGCTGTAAAAGCGGTGTGGGAGTGAAGCTTGAAGAAAGACAACGGCAGTCTGTGAGTTTACACCCTGATAACAAAAATAAATAAATATGACACGGCCCTACTAAAATCATTGTTTTCCAACTCCCATCATTTCAGATTCCATAGCAAATAATATTATATTGAGTCAGATTGTGACATTCCTATGCAGTGTGACATTCGACGATTAGAGCTTATTATAGCTGCATCTTATGGTTAGCCATGTACTGTAATACAAAAAAACAGTCCTTGAAAATTAGAGGAAAAAATCTAGTTTTTTGTCCTAATAATGCATGTGTGTAGACTTCAGTATATGAGAGCTCATCAACAGGGTGAACCATCATGTACAATGTCATTTTCAGCAGAAACAAAACTAATTAAATAAACTAAATATTTTATTTCAATTGATTGTGCATTTAAAAACCTCTTTTATTATCATCACATTATGCAAAACTGTCATGCGGTTATCTAAAGAAAAGAAAAAAAGACCCATATAATAAACTACGAACAAACACTATAGCGTATGTTTGTTTTCAATCACATCTAATAAACCATTTTTGTGTCATGTGAGGATAGAAAGCACTTGAAAGCAATCAACAAAATCTTATCAGCTGAACAGACAAGGCCGAATAAACATGATTTTTACTTTATATAAATGTTTCCTCTTATTTTTCAGTTGAATGTAATTATTTTATTGTTCCTTTGCTTTTAACTTCTACAAATCTGCCGGCTTACTTTTGAGAAAATATCTATGGTAAAAGTAACTGTACCATTAATGCATGCACATTCAGAAAAACTATCATACTACTGAAGAATAATTTTATTCATCAACGAATCCTTTTTTTTAAAAATTTTTTTACATTACTGTATTCAACACTGATAATAATAAGAAATGTTTCTTGAGCAGCAAATCAGCATATTAGAATGATTTCTGAAGAATCCTGTGACACTGAAGACTTGAGCAAGGATGCTGAAATGTCAGCTTTGCATAATAAACTGCATTAAAAATATATTCAAATAGAAAACATTTATTTTAAACTGTAATAATATTTCACAATAGGCCTAAATGATTTTACTGTATTTTGTAAAATACAATCGTGCAGTTCACATATGGGCGATTCTTTGTCTCCCCGTCGTGCATTAAAATCGTTTAATGCACAGCTAGCCGTGGATTATCCCGCGTATACCATGGTCATTTTCCAGCATTGACCACTTAATTAAAGCGGTTATTGATGATGTTTGCAGCACAATATTTGACAGGAAGGGTAAAACTGACGGTTATTTTCATCACTTAGATCTAGCATTCAGTCCGGTTTGAATCAGACATAAAGTCAGAGATAAAGTGGTGTGTAAGATAAAAAGTAAATAATTTATTGGAATTAATTATCGATAGAGAGAGAGAGAGAGAGATGCGTACCGTATCTGTTCATCACCTTTTTCTCCATTGACAACGATCAGCTATGAGTTTTTAATTACTTCAAAAAAAGCACCGCTTTATCTCTTTGTCTGATTCAAAGAGATTCAGAATGCTAGATCTAACGAGCCGTGACTGATGAAAATAACCGTCAGTTCTTCCCTTCCTGTCAAATATTGTGCTGCAAACATCACTAAAAGCTTTAAGTAGTCAATGCTGGCAAATTACCATGGTATAAGCGGGATAATTCACGGCTAGCTGTGCATTAACGATTTTAATGCACTTTGCGGGGCAACCACCATCCACTTCGCGTCGGGCAATTCTACGTTATGCATTAAAATCGTTTAATGCACAACTAGCCGTGGATTATCCCTTTCTTACCGCACACCTTTCCAGCCAATCAGAATCGAGTATTCAGACAGACCATGGCATTTAGGCTAGTTTATTCAAAAATGCATCGTGTCCATTCAAAAAAAAAAAAAACATTTTTTGTTTTTTTGTGTGTGTGTATCTATCCGGTTAGAGATAAAGGTGCACGTAGGCTAGGCCTACATGGAAAAGTTTATGATGCACAAAGGCAGAATTTAATACTGGTCATTGAAAATACCCATCGCTAACTAACCACTTTATCTGTGAATTGTCACCACACCTTATGAATCTCCTTATGAATCTGAAGTAGCTTGGAAAAGAGACAGACAGCTAAAGTCTGAACCATAGGCTGTGGTCTGAACATGCGATTGTGGGCAGGAAATGACAAGAAGTTGTGATGTTTGTTGCTCTGCCATGATGATGAAACTTTGTTATCATCTATGTGTCTACAGATCAAGGATTCAGATATTTGATTTTTTTTTAAAAACTGTTCCTACCATACAAAGGAGTAGCCTATACCTTATACCCAAAAGTCAAAAGTGTTCCTAATGCAATAAGGAACAGGTTATCTCTTTTACTCAAAACGTTTCCTTTGTGCACTATGCAGCTGCATGTGGAAGAAGGACACCGCCCCACACACATACATACATACTTGCATATAATTTCCTTGAGTGAGTAGGCTAAGCTATTTGCCATGGTAAAAATGTCTCATAAAAGTGAAGTTAGTGGAACAGCATCACTTGCTTTGATGTTAACTGACGCAATGCCATCCAAGACATTTAACGTGTGGCCTATAAGTATCTAAGAGTAATTTAGAGAAACTGATGTTTGCCGGAATTTCATTTGATTTGACAGATAATAACAGGAAAACCGTTTCGTTCGAACTTTCAGTCCTATGATGACATGGCAAAAAATCGATTCGCACTGAAGATCTGTGTGTAATTTATCTAGATTACTTTCCATTCTTATAATGAAACACAGAAAAGGGAAGTGGTCAAAAAGAAATTTCTAAAGCCTGCGTGTGCATTTTCTCACATCGAGCTTTTGATTTTCCCTCGCAAAATCGTGAGGCGTACGGGCTCTAGTCCAGAATAGGAGGAGGAATCTGACATGAGTAGGCCTAAGATAAGCAACATTTGTGGAATTAAGTGCTTTATCTTTCCTGTTGCAATTTTGCAATAGAGCAGTAATTTGCAATTTATTAATTCATTAATTCAGTAAGTCGTGTATCACTTTTATTCAAAGTGAATTCCAGTACAGTACAGTAAATTGCATTATGCTCATGACAATTCATTTACGTTTTGAAGAATCGGTGCACTCTAAAAAATGCTGGGTTATTTTTTAAACCCAAATGTTGGGTTCATTGCCTACTGGGGGGAAAGTGTGTGGGGGGGGGGGGGGGGGGGGCCGGGCGCCTTTTTGTCTTTGGAAAAATAAGAATT